>SADC01000404.1:0-79084 GCA_004194705.1 Ditylenchus dipsaci
AAAAAAATTGAATTTTTTTTAGTTCAATTTGTTTAGTATTTCTGGTCCGAACACTGAATTAACAAGCTAAACTTTGACAAGGCCGACTCTATAATTATGTCTACACTTATTTGGGCACTCAGAAAGTTGCTGGGCCTAACTATGCTAAAATCCAACAATTTTGGATTACTACACCAGAGGCCGCAACGTTTCTAATTCGCATAGCAAGTTTTAGTACACACGTTACGTTGATGTGCGTTTTTATTTAAAAAAATTTCTACTAGTTTTTCCCCAGATTGCATAACATGGTATAGCGGCGCATCCTTAAAACTTTCGAATAATTAGCTATTGGTTGATTCATAATTAATGCGGATTTTTTATTGTAACTTTATTCGACAAGAAAACATTTGAAAGCATAATCATAAACATTTCTAAAGGATCACTCTGGGGCATATTCGCCATCAAGATCAATAACAGCTTCCCATTTACTTGCCAGTCGATTAATTCCGCGAGCAAAGAAGCGAGCATTCTTGGATGCAATCCACGCTTTGAGATCAACAACAAGTTCGCCCAAATCCTCGAAGACCACCGCTAATTCGAGAGCTTGATCATTAAAGTCAGATGAACGACCTCTTCCTTTCTCATCTTGCAAGCTGTGGCACCGGATTAGAAACGCTTGAACTATCTTTTCACCTGACCTTGACTGATCTCCTCTTCGCCAGAGAGTTCGACAATATCGCGAAAAGACTGCGCTGCCCTCCGTCCTTTCTCGAAGTGGTAGAGCATGATATGGCGAATGTGAAGGTGGTTTTCGACGCGCATTTGACAGTCAGCACAATTCACAGTAAGGACATCACACAGTCAAGACAATATACAGTATGGACAATTCATAGTAGAGACAATTTACAATAGGGACAACTTACAGTCGGGACAATTTACAGTATGGACAATACACAGTCACGACAATTCACAGTCTGCGATAATTCACAGTAGGGACATTTTACAGTCGGTACAATTTACAGTAGGGGCAACTCACAGTAAGGACATTCACAGTATGTTCGATTCACAGTATGTACAATTCACAGCCAGAGCAATTCACAGTCAGCACAATTCACAGTTAAGACAACTCACAGTCAAGACAATACACAGTATGCGCAATTCACAGTAGGGTCAATTTACAGTAGGGACAACTTACAGTCATGAAATTTACAGTAGGGACAACTTACAGTCGGGATATGTCACAGTTCGGACAACTCACGGTCGGGACAATTCTGAGTATGGTCGATTCACAGTGTGTACAAATCACAGTCAGGACAATTCACAGAAGGGACAACTTACAGTCGGGACAATTCACAGTAGGGACAATTCAGAGTCGAAACAATTCATAGTGTGGTTGATTCACAGTATGAACAATTCACAGCTAGCTCAATTCACAGTAAGGACAGCCACAGTCAACACAATACACAGTATGGACAATTCACAGTAGGGACAACTCACAGTAGGGACGATACACAGTTTGAGCAATTCACAGTAGGGACAATTTACAGTAAGGACTACTTACAGTCGGACGATTTACAGTAGGAACAACTCACAGTAAGGACGATTCGCAGTCAAGACAATTCAAAGTAGCGACAACTTACGGTCGGGACATGTCAAAGTCAAACGGAAAAACGACTTGTCACACTTAGGACAATTTATAGTAGGGACAACTTACAGTCGGGACAATTCACAGTAGGTACTGGGTACTCTATTTTTGGCTCTACTGAACTATCGGGTGCCAAAATATGTCTTGATACCCCTGTCGTTTTTCTGCCAAAACAGCTCAGTCCCCCTGTTGTTTATAGGTAAACATGTTGAAGGGGTCATGTAAAAAATAATCACTTTGATCACCATGATCACCATCACGTCATAGTTGCACGGGCGGCGGCGCCCATTGGCGCCGGCGCCGGTGTGCTTCGACGAAAAATTTTGAAACAAATCTGCGCTGGCGCCGGTGATGTCGCCGCCCGCGCCACTTTTTAAAACTGCCGGTGCTGGCGTTTTAAATTTCGCACTGTGCGGATCGTTTTGCACGGCAACTATGATCGCAGTGTTACAATAATCATAATAAGCAGGGGAACCAAGGTATTTTTCGCAAAGAAACAACAGGGATGACCAAGGCACCCGATAGTCCAGTAGAGCACTATTTTTTTGACTTAGTGACTTCAAATGGCTTTAGCTCACTTTTGCTCAAAGAGGGAGGAAGCTTTACATACGCACCGCCAAAGTGACAGGTTTGACTACTACTGGCTGCACACTTTGTTCTGGCTACACACACACCAAATTTTGTGATGCGCTGGCGCTCTCAAAAATTTAAAAAGTATAAAGTTGTAAAAATGAACAGAAGGCACGATACCTATTTCGTGCAAGTATGTTAGGGCCATACTTGCACGCTCGCTAAAAAAACAGGAAAAGCGTCGGCACTTTGTCATTTACACCGCCAGCGCCAACGCTGGCACCGGCCCGGCGCTTGTCGGCGCCGGTGACCTTCGCAAGACGCTGGCGCTCTGAAAAATTTAAAAAGTAGAAAGTTTTAAGAGTGAACAGAAGGCATGATACCTATTTCAGTATTCTGCAAATATTATAAGTTGTGAAAAAAACATAGCTTCATTGTGAAAAAATCATGTTGAAAAACAAACTTTAAATTTCACCCTTAATATACAGTACCGAGCGAAAAAAATCCTCAAGTCAAAAATACGCAAAAAATCAAGTTAATAGGATATTTTTTTAACGCAAATTTTAATCGCCCTTTCAAACAAATGCCCGAACAACGTACTTGTAGTATTTTCTATGTTCTTTCAAACAGTACATACAAATTTCTTGAATTATTATTTTTATTTTTTTATAAAAGATTGACCCACCAAAATATAGCTAATTTAAAGTTTTATATGTAGAAGACTGAAGAAAAAAAGATACTGAATGTAATCGCAAACATTTGAGTAATTTTTTTTGCTCGTCTAAAAAATAAGGGTGGAACTAGTTTAACCCCAAAATATTAAAAAAAAAAAAAATTTGAAACATTGTATACAGTCGACGGTCGATACAACAAACCCCCTGGGGACCAGCCACAGAGGTTTGCTATATTGAGCCTTCGTTATGTCGAGCGGTGACTTCATTCATTTTACTTAATTGCTGGCCAAAATAAACAAAAAAATATCAATTCGTTATATCGAGAGTTCGTTGTATCGGGAGTTCATTATATATCGAGGTTTGACTGTATACTGTTCGAAAGAGCAGAGGAAATTCTTCAAATAAGTTTTCTGGAATTTTTTCAAAGGGCAATATTCGCGTTGAAAAGACCCCATTTTTTCAAATTTTTGCGTATTTTTGACTTGAGGAATTTTTTTTGCTCGGTACTGTACACAAGCCGGCGCCGACGCTGCACGAGCGCCGGCGCGCCGCCGGCAAAAAAGTACATTTGACGAGCGCCAGCGGCAGTGCCAGCATCGGCGCCAACGGCAAAATTTTTTAATGGATCGGCGCTGCAGCAGGCGCCGGTGGTGTAAATGAAAAATCGCCGACGCTTTTCTTTTTTTGGCGAGCGTGCAAGTATGACCTTAGCACATTTGATTTTTACACGTTATTGATGACTACAGTTTACTCATCGTAGCACAAACTTATCTTCACTAATAAAGAACCATAAACATACACTTAAGATATTTATTCTGTATAAAGAGAAATTTTTTAGAACTAAGTATAATAAACGAACTTGAGATAATATTCATGTTGCAACTTGCAAGTAAATCGAGGCTTTTTAAACGCTTCAGTCGGTAAATTTCAAATGCAGAACATCAGTATTACCTATTTAAAATCATAAGAATATTCCATTTTGAGGGAGCATTGAATTAATATGCAAATATTTGCAAATATCAACTTCATGATCTCTTTGATGTACAAACGCAAATACTTAAGTAGATGAAAAAATGAAATTAAACGATTTTTTTATTTTTTTTAATTTTTATTATATTTTATGTTGTCTGTTTTGAGTTTTCAGTTTTCAGTTTTGAGAAGATTGAAAAAAGCATGAAATTTAACGTGTACACTCCCGAAAAAGAAGTAATATAAGTATTGTTATTTTTAAGCATTTTTACATTGACTTATATAATTTTATATATAATCATCTTTTATATAATCATCTTAAATCACCGTATTTCTTCTAATGGGCGCACATGTGCGCTTATTTTTCAATCACCCAAAAGTCGGAAATTCCAGAATTCGATCTCGAGATTTTCGGGTGCTCAACCAAGATCTGAAAAGTGTTAGTGGTAGAGCTCGTGGAAGTTGAGAAAATGCATCGAACAGCTGATCAACATATTTACTCTGCTCCGAGATATAAGTTCTCAAAGTTGGGGGTTTTGCGGTTAATAGAGACTGTGCGGCAATTAGAAGAAATACGGTATCTTAGATGTGTCTTAGATACTAGGGTTGGCCTCCCCCCGCTTTTGGGGTGCGGGGGGGGGGGGGGGAGATTAGACTAAAAAATTTGCGGGGGGGAGAAGCGGGGGGGAGGTGGCCAATTTTTTTTGCGGGGGGAGGAGCGGGGGGAGGAAGCTGTGAGCGGGGGGCAGTGGCGGGGGGTGCCTGATTAATTTACAAGCCTCGGACTGAAATTTTTTGAAACAGCAGTCTACAATGAATTTGAAGGCTTTTGAAACACTTCTGAAGTCAAAGCTACGATATTGCCACTCCTCTGGTTCGATAAATCTTGACCCTTCTCGGCTGCTGTTCTGAAAATGACCTCATCCGAGAGTTTTTTCGACTGGGATTTTTTGCGGGGGCGACGGGGGGTCATTTGGGAGCGGGGGGAGAAACGGGGGGAGGTCGTCAATTTTTTTGCGGGGGGGAGGAGCGGGGGGGAGGTATAAGGAAAATTTGGTCGAAAAGCGGGGGGAGGGGGGGGGGGGGGGGGAGGGAGGGAGGGAGGCCAACCCTATTAGATACTATACTTCATACCTGCATAGTTTCATAGTATATCTTACATATCACTTCAAAATGGTTGAAAGTATCAATGGCTGGTTCACGGACAGATACTTAAGTCGGAATTGTTTTAACTGTGAGCTCGAACTGGAATATTTTGGTAATGTCATCTTGTAGAGCATACAGGGTGCGAAAAAAAAACGCAGACACCTTTGAAAATTTCGGTCAGACGCACCGCGCTACTTCTGAATTAGTTTCATTTTTGTAAGCAAGGATGTTGAAATAACGGCTGTGAGGCCGGTACCGAGTTTCTGAATCAGCTGTAGACATGAGTCCAGCTCTCTCAGCATGAAAATAATATGGCTCGCACAGAGCTGAGCCAACTGACTGCGTAGTTAATCTCCCTATGCGTATGCTACCACTCGAAGCTAATCTTTTGACCTAGTGATCTAATCGTCCATTCTCGTTGCACCAAACTTCATCGACCATCCGAATAAAAAAATCAAACTGTCTGGTCTCACTCCTTGGTCTTGATCGATGTCGAGATCGACTTTTTTGACCTTTTCGTGTCCAGAAATGATCTTTTTTGATATCATTTGGCCAAGGTTAGAGATGCGAGCACTCACTTACTTAGACATAATTCCGAGAGAGACTCTTGAACATAAATGCATTAAATACTCTTTTTGCCCAGCTCCAGTGGCCAAACGTGGTACGATACCTTAATAAACTATATTTTACCTTGGAGGACCAAGGAAGTTGGTCAATCTTTGGTAGCCAACTTTTTATTGAGAACTTCACTTTTTATTGCGGAAATTGTTAGGAAACAACTTTTTTATCGTTTCTGGCGTATAAAAATTACTAAGGAGACGTTTAAACCATATTTACACTTTACAAAAAGGGGCCCCTCAAGTGCACAAGTACCATCATTTTTATATTTTCATAACAAAATAATCTTTTTTGTAAATTGAAAATGTTTTAAAAAATATAAAAAAAAATATATGATGATCTTGAAGTTGTGGGTTGGTCGATGTCAAGGTCGATATACAGGGTGTCCAACGAATTCCCGTTTCTCGCTTTCGCATTATTTATTTATTTTTTCTGGCATATTTACAAAAAGATTATAACAATCAAAAGCTTGGTTTTTTTAGGAGAAACTTTTGATATAAATTTTTTTTATATATGTCTTACGAATGTTGTCGCACGAACTCAGTAGTACAAGCCTCGTATTCCAGACAACAAAAGATGCCGCCTTTGTGCCCCATATCTATGACACTTCCAAAGAGACGCCCCAAACTTATGTTGCACATTTGATGTATCAAGCCCGCCCACTGACTGTGAGACGGAAGATGCCAGGCAAGGCTCTAGGCATTATTCCTGTGGTGGTTTTTGAACTGATAGCTGGTAATAAAATTGCTGTGTGCTTGTATTGGATTTTCGATCAGACTGTGTGTCGAAATGGTTGTGAAAGCTGTGTGCAATTTATCTGTGTGTTAAATAGAGTATTTTATAGAAGCCTGACTGCACACATCGAGTATAACATTAAAGTGTTTGACTCACCACTTTAAAATAAGTTAAGCACTAAGGCCAGGCTAAGCTTAGATTGAGACATTCAAGAGGAGTTCGTTTCTATAGTATTAGAGATGTTTGGATTGTTTGTCTGTCGACAATTGAACTTTTTGATTATTTCAAAGTATATTTGTTTGTTTTTTGGTATATATTTTTTTAAAAATTAAAGCTTGGAGTCTCAAGAGGGAAATGGTTGTTCCGGATTAGTTTTGAGATTTTTTGGTTTTAATTTTTAAGTTTTAGTGAGTAAATTGTCGTTTTTTCGCTCAAGAGTCAAAGTCTTGGAGTTAAGAGGGTTGAACAGCCGAGGCGCGTATCACGTTCTGTAGCGCTGAATCTCAGGTTTTGCTTAATGAAAAGATCGCCGAGAATGAAGAGTCTAAAATGGGACGTGGCGAAAAGTATAGAGGAGTTCGATTTGAATAGTTTGGAAATGTGCCTTTTACGAATTTTTTGCTTTTTGTCTTGAGAGGAAAGTTTTTCATATGTAATTCACAAGCTGTTATCAGTTTGTGTTTTCATGAGTGTTATTACCAGAGCCCGAGTCAGCAGAGACCTTCATCTCACGTTCTAAATAGTTTTTTAACGCAGGCATGGCCCAGTATTATTTGAGACAAAGAGCTTTGGGCTCAGAGACACCTTCAGCACGAGAACGAGCACCATCAATCAATTTAATCATTTTAGAACGCATGATAGCTTTATGACCTGAACAAACCAGAAAAAGCCACTATTCCCACAAACAGGTCAGTCACACAGACACACAGTACAGAAAAAGATACGAATTTTCAGGTATTTTGAGTGGTGCGCCAGTTTTTTTTATAGTGTTCATAATAATATACCCAAATGACCTCTTTCAAAGCATTAGGAGAACCAACTATCTTAATTTGCAAAATTTATATAATCTCCAGTCGTGTGTCGGATTAAGTCTTTTAATAATTTGATGGTTTTAGTTTGCATGTGCTATAACTTTTTTACAGTTGACTTTATTTAGATGTTCAGTATACTCAGCAATATTAAATAACTAGAGAAATAATCGCCAAACAGCGCGTTTTTGCCAAGCTTTTTATTGGCGCTACCCTTCCAAAAGCATATGATACTTCAAAAAGCAAGATTATAGATTAGCTGAAACTTTTTGCATGCTTTTGCAAATATTTTGCTAATTTGGATGCAAAGGATGTTTAGGATGTAAAATGTAAAAAAATAAACTAGAATGAGAAGCTACAAAAATATCTTTTCAAAACAAAGAAATTGAAGTTTTGCGTTAGTAATATATTATTCACATACTGGAAATCATTTTTGTATTAGAAATTTTTGTTAATAAATAGCATTCATCATTTTTATTTAAAGATTAAGCCTAAGCTATAGAAAATTTTCATATCTGTAATGAATGCTCTAATTTACCAAGTGAACGCTGGCGTATCCTTTATTTCAGGATTGGTCTTGAATTTTCTTTTATTTGGCTTATTCTTTTTAAAATCTTTGAAGGAAATGAAAATTTACAGTAAGATTCTGCTGCAAACTGCTGTCATTGATATAATTCTTTTGACTGTCAATAGCACTGTTATTCCAGTAAATATTTTATTTTATTTTTCAGTATAATAAGGGTTTTTATGAGTCATACTCAATTACTTGTATCGAGTCAAAATCATTTGAAAATCTCAGATAACGGGCTACTTCACACTATACCGCCTAGCTCAAATCCCATTAGTTATTATGCCAGGACTTCGTTATCCGGTATTGTCTTAAAATCGTGTTTTGACCACTTTTTTGAGTTTCCCACGTCGTTAGTGGACGAGAAAACAAATTTTAGGGTTGGGAAAGCACTTTAAAAAAAACTTGAACAAAGTTTGAGTTTTTGCCTGGGGCACTTAAAAAAAACCCTTCGAGCGAAATTTGACTTTTTACCTTTTGACTTTTAGGGGACCACGGTAACCACATTGCTTTAGGGTATTCTATCCTGTTTAATAACTGGAGCTGCGCAAAAAAATACGTTTGAATGCATTTTTGATCAAGAGTCATACTCGGAATCATATCTGAGGTAAGTGAGCTCACGCATCTTTAACTCTCAAGCTCCCTGCGCCCTTTGCGGGGGTTGAAAGCTTGAATTTTAGATGCGCACATTAACATGAGATACAAATCACTCGGAAGTGACTCTGATGCAAAAAACTCAAGGCAAAAGTCAAATTTGGTGAATTTTTTTTTTGAAAAAATGCTTTCCCGATTTTAAAAACATGTTTCCTCGCCTAAAAACGACGTGCGAAACTCGAGAAAGTGGTCAAAAAACGATTTCGGGACATGACCAGATAATCAAGATTAGCCATTTTTTTTAAATTAAGCGGCTCGCATAAAAAAAATTTGGATATCTGCTGATATATCGTTAGAACGTGTTATAAGATGGCTGTCTGAGAACAAGCTCCCATTTTAATCGACACGGCCTTTCCCTTTTAATCTAAAACAATTTTTCATGTGCCATTGCATCAACATTCACAACTTTTTACTGTTTGTTACACTTTTTCTCTTATTGATTGACCGTGATACAATCCTTAACTGCCTAGCAGTTCGACAGACGTTGCGAGGAAACCTAAATTTGAAAGTGACATACACTCAAACTTGGATAAAACAACACTCCGATATAACCACACATTTTCTCGACCAGATTTATTTCTTCTCGAAGGCTTTCGCCTTGAAACTAAATTGCCGTAGTTGATGAACCCTGCTTTAACGGCATCGTTGTATTGCTGAGAACCTAAAAATCATTTCAATATCAAACAAATAAATAAAAGTTAAACAAATTATGTGAAAAATAAGGTGATGACTTAACGGTAAGTCACCAGTAAGTCACCGAGAACTCGGTGACTTACGAATTACGTGTAAAATCACGAAAACAATTCGTAAACAATATAAACATTTTTTGACAAAAATTATTGACTCGAATTAATATTTGTTATAGGTGATATACATAGAATCAGTGAAGCAGTCATTTTTCAATATGGCTTTTGGTGATTCTAATAATATGAACATATATTTGATGTGCAGTGCTATAACCGGTTTTTCTCAGTATGCTTTGCCTGTTCAATTCATACATCGCTATCTGGTAGTGTGCAGGTGGATTTTTTTTGGTTCACAGTGAGACCTAGATAACACGTCAACTCGATTATCAGCTTTTGGGTAAAGCGTTGTCTAGGCGATGTGTTATCAGCTGTTCATAATAAGAGATCTCCAAGGGCAATATTGACGCTACTGTAAGATACCACGCCCTCCCCCCCCTCTTATCCCCCATAAGCGAATGAAATATACACCTCCCTCCCAATAATTTTTCATTACCACCGAAATCCAGCATTTTTCATTTTTTATGAAAAACTGATTACAGCACTAGCCAGGCCCTGAATCTAAGCAAAAGCCTACGAGCCTAAATCCAAATCATAGCCTATATTAAGCAGCGTTTCAGGGGAGGGGTAGGTGAGTACAATATTTCAGTAGCGCCGGAGTCTTAGTATAGTTAATGCTAATTTTCTGGGAATGTTTTTTTATAATATTTTCAATATTTTTGTCTTACCTTCTGTCTAAACTGCACCATGGAAACTGAACTAGTAGGCAGATGTTTTAATGCTGACCAACCAAAAAAAAGATAACCAATTACACCGGATATAAGAATAAGATAAAAAATCAGATCGAAATAATTTCGAAATCTAAATTCACAGAGCACAAAACAAACCTTGAAACCCGTAAGCCTCAATTTTAACAAACCCTACAAGTAAAACGAAATTACTAAATATGCGGATCGCTTAAAAAAACTAACGAAAAAATTCAAACACAATCACAAAACTATTTTATTTTGTAGAAATATCGAAATAAGCATTCATCAATATTTTGGCATGCTGTCTGTGCCACTGTCTTTAGCAGCAATGTTCCCATTCTGTATTTGGTATTCAATTAATTTGAACAATAGTTCAAATACACTTATTTTCATAATTCAATATTTTCCTCCGTTCATGATCATCCTAACTTTTTTTTAATAATTTTCACGAGCACAAGGATATTTTTACAAACAAGGCAGTCTTTCGGTTATTATGTCTGCCAGCAAGCGATCACGAGATCGGCAGATAAATATGTATCTTCTTGTACAGGTGAAATTTTAATAAGTCATGTTTCATTTCACTGCAATTCTCCAATCTAGCGTCCGACTATAGGGTGCGACACTTTTTTACATCGATCTTGGAGGTCTTTTGCCCAATGTAATCGCCGGTTCGGTCCAAAATATTACAATTATTCCGATTTTGCCGGTCGTTTTTTCCAAAATTTTGTAATTTTGCAATTAAGAACCGCGGTCTTGATTTCACGGCACCTCTTTCTGGAAACAGATGCTGTGTGAAGAAAGCTATGTGAAAAAACGGTATAAAATTCGGCTCTATATGCATTCGCGTCCACCTCAAAAAAAACTATGCCTTGGTCCCCCCTGTTGATTTTTTTATTAAATTTTTTTTCTCTAAAAGTCTCAAAAAGTGTCTATTTACACTTTTTGATTGATTAGAGGCAGAAAAAATTTCAGCTAAAAAATTTCTGACCTTTTTTTTGTCTCAGCTCCTCAGGATGAATTTTTTTCAAGTCATTTTTTATAAATCAGCTTGGGATAACAAGAATACTCAGAAATTTTTTAGCGAAAAATTGTTTTGTCATATCGATCAAAATTTTTAAAATCAATACTTTTTTGTAAAAAAACTGTTTTCGAAAAGAAATTAATAGAGGAGACCAAAGCATATTTTTTGGTGTGTGCGCGAAAGCATATAGAGCCTAAAACTAAATTTAAGCGTGAGTTTTCAGATAAAAAGTGGGTTATTGAAAAAGGCAGCTGTTTTATATCAATTCAATGACGTTATACCATGACCTGCGATTCAAAAGCACAAATAAGGATAGGCCCGGAAATGCATGCTGAACAAATAAAAAACTTATAACGTTCGAGGTCCGTAGCGAAGCTTTCTTGCCTAAAAATTTTAAACTAAAACACAAATGTGTTCACTGTGCAATTTCATATCAAATGAAGCAAAGTGGCCGCTCGATGAACCGAGTGCTAATAAATATTTAGTATATTTTAGGCTTCTGTTCCACTACTCATTTATGTGATTCCATCAGCATTATTTATTTCAACAAATTACACTAAAAGTAAAACAGTTAAGTTACTGTCACTGTCAGTCACTTTCTTGAATGCATGGGCTCCATTCATCAATCCACTTTTTACAATAATGATTATTAAAACCATATAGACTTTTTTGTTGCATATGCCAGAGAAAAATAAGTGACAGTGCGACAGATGCCACCTCAAACAGCTTTTCAGTAACAAATAATCAAGCAATAGCTGTAACACACGTCCAACCTATAACTAATCGACAGAAATTTACAAAATAATTCGTTTTTTATTGGAAAAATTGTTTGTATCTGTACTTGTAAAGAAATCAAAAAAATCAAAACAAGTTTTAATTTTTTTACTAAACATTTATTATAGAAGATTTTTCGAATCTAAAAACTTGCTGTCAAATTCCAAACTCCGTTCAAGACAATAAAATATTGAAAAATATTTTTTAAAAATCTTTTGCAAGTTCGAATATTTTTTGTCTTAAAGAGAATTTGGAATTTGACAGCAAGTTTTTGGATTCGACACCATCTTTACAAGCAAATCAACCGTGCTAAGCGCGAATTTGATGTCTGAATTTCAAGTTTGCTTAGCAAAAAACGAGTTTTACGTCATTAAAAATTTACAAAAATGCAAATGATCAGTGCTAATCATTTCTTCACTTTTGGCTCCGCTCTTTGCTCGGAGATTCTCCCAGCCAAGAGCTATTTCTAGTTCAAGAAAAGTTTTTTCATGGCTACAGCCCACTCTCGATTTGATGACACTCAAGGGATTGGCCAAAGAACAAGGTTCGACACCTTCTTTACTCAATTTTTCATAATTTTTTTAGTTCTTCATTGAAATTCTGGTCAAAGTGACTGCAAGGATTTTAATTTTTCAGATCGCTTTTCTTCAATCTAATTTTTCTTAAATAAACAAAAAAGATGGATTTAAAAAAGCCTTGTTTGAATCAAGTTTTTTTTAGAAATAGGGTTCTCAACAACGATCGACGAAATCAAAATCGTTGCTATTTTCGAAAGCAGACTGTCAGAACAAAAATGCTGTTTATAAATTTAATATTTTATTCAAATACTTTAAAATCAAATTATATATTTTCATATTTCAAACATTTTTATTTAAATACTAAGAATAATGATATATTCAACTTAGCTATTTTTTGTTTAAACTTAAAATAAATTATTTTCAAGGTCATTTTATAAAAAATCTCTAAAATTCAAATTGAAAACGGCGCCAGATTATCATCCACAAACCAGGGCCAACAGGTGAGTCTGTTAGCGTGAGGTTCGGTATAGAATTTTAGGCGCTTGTGAAGCCTGTGAAGCCTCTTTTTTGTCAACTGTAAATGGTGTTTAAACTTATTCAAGTGATTTTTATACGCTAGAAACGATGAAAAATTTGTTTCCCAACGTTTTCCACTACAAAGTGAGGGTTTCAAAGAAACAATGGTAACCATAATTTGACCAATTGCTTGGTCCCTCAAGCTACATTAACCGAAAAGGGTACCTAAATATCTTTAAAAAATAACGAAAAAGTTGGGAATTGAACATAGTTTTGTTAGCTGGGGCCTACCGCATAAAGAAACTTAAGTATGCATATTGTTTTTATGCATCCAAGTTACTTTCGAGTGATTTATGTCTAAGGTATGTGGGTATGCGCATCTCACTTGCAAGCCCGCATGCCGCCTGCGCCCCCGAAGGTGGCGCAGTAAATATCCGCCGCTATTCCATTGTACCGCCCCCCCCAAAAAAGCTATTCCAGTGTACCCCCCACAGGGGCCACTTTTTTTGGCTGCTTTACCATGTTTTTCAACTCGGGCCGTGGCAAAAATAACTCTATATGCATTTTATGATCAAGTGTACTTCTCGGAATCATGTCTAAGGTAAGTGCGTGCGCGCATCTCTAACTCTCAAGCCCCCTGCACCCCCTTCGGGGGCGCAGGGGGCTTGGGGCTTGGAGTTGAGATGCGCACACCCGAATACCTTAGAATTTTTTTTATTATTATTCAATCTGACAAATCACTCGAAAGTGACTCTGGATGCATGGGGGGGCTTGGAGTTGAGATGCTCACACCACATACCTCAGACACAATCACTCGAAAGTGACTCTGGATGCATGAAAAAGCACAATGGAATAGTGCCAAATATCTTTATATTGAAGAAGAAAATATGCCTCAATCCAAGGACTTACTGGTTTATATTACCCTCTCCCTCAGGGTGACCATAATGTCACAAAAACGTGGCATTTGCCGTGTATTAGACATTTTTGCCGTGGTTTTTTCCGTGTTTTTTCAAATCTGCCGTGTTTTGCCGTGGTTTTACATTTTCGCCGTGTTTTTTTGCCACGTACCTGTCAGTAATTTCGTTGTTATTATGATCAGTGTTAGGGTTGTCGATCAAGCAGAAAATTTTCGATTATCCAATTTATTGATTGTGATTTCATGAAATAAGGAATGGAATAAAATGATTGAAACAGTAAACACGCTTTTTGGTTAATAGAACAAGAGAAGCATCAAAGAGAGAGGGCATAAACAGTTAATTGAGTATTCATTTCCAAAAATTCGATTCGCTCATCATGAAGTTTATAGCAATGCCACCGAGGTACAGTGAGCCATTTCGAGTAGAACTGACTCTTCCTTTTTGCACCTTCTTCATAAAATACATAAATTGCCATATAGACGTATGTTCGACTCCGAGGTTACCCTGGATCCTGTTATTGCTGCTCTAGCATTATTGTTTGTACGATAAGACATGTCCCGATTTCTTCGATGCACATTTCACTAATCAATTTTGAATTTCGCATCCTTGACGACCAAAGGACGGCCTTGTCTTATTTCCGGTTTTAGGAAAAGTGTCAATTTTCATTTGCAACAATTATTAATGGTAAAAAAAATTACCAATGTATTTTTTTAACCAGTTCATCACAAGATCTTAAATTTGCACAGCTGGTTGGCTGCATCACGCATCTATTCAGGATAAACAGAACCAAAGCAAAAATCATTCTTAGAATAAAAGTTTGGAATTTTGTAACCTACAACTTTGGCTAAGCACATGACATAAATACGCTGGAATTAACTACATTTCAATCCATGTTTCAACCAGCTTCTTTTTCATGTCTTATAAACAAAAGAAGAAACGAATGAATATTTTTTGTTAAGACCCCATTCATACTCCCGTGGGACACGGGACACGGGACAAATCGTGTCCCGTGACTTTTGTCCGTGTTTATGTCCCGCCGGACAACGATATTGTCACGCGGGACGAAGTCGCGGGACAAAAGTCACGGGACACAGTCACAGGACACATTTTGGCCACTGTCACGCGGGACACCGACTGGCGGGACAACCCTAAGATTACAATGAATTCATTGAAGTTTGCCGATATTCGGTGGGCTTAGCGTATTAATAGATACTTTTGACTCAGAATTGAATGCCCTGCATGGTGCCACCACTGAACTCTACAACTATAGTACCTATTACACCTACTGTTACATTCTACTTAAGTAAGATAGGAAACTTCGCATTCCATATAACCTTGTTGACAACGTCAGCAACAACATGTGACGCACAACATTAACACTTTAGCAGCGAAGCTTGGTATGCATTAAGGCTCATTTTAGCAACTGACTTATCTATATCGCCCAAATCACACTTTCGCCTACCCTAATCCGATATCTCGGGTGGGTGCCTGGACTCAGGTGGATATCCACCTGACTGGACTGTAAAATTCGTTAAAAATAAAAAACAAAGCATCTTTTCTCACCTAAAATTTCGTAATGGCTTGTTCACGTTGTTCGAGTTAGAGTTCGAGTTAGAGTTAGAGTTCGGGTAAGAGTGTTCACGTAACCAAAAACCCGAACTCGAACTCTAACTCTAACTCGAGGGTGTTCATGTACCTCGAGTTCGAGTTGAAGTCTGAGGTCAAAATTGAAATTGTTCATATAGTTGTGTTACTGTCTATGTATATTTTTTTATTATTGTTTATTGAGATTACGTTAAGATTAAATAGTTATATGGATTAAGTTACAACACTTTTTTACCTTGCTTTTATTGCTTTTTATTTATTCCTCGTGCTTGATCAGCCACTCTTCATATTCATGGGCTACATTTTCGATCTCCCGAGTGTATTGCAAAAAAGATCCCACGAGCATCCTTGCCCACAGCCTTGAGTTTCTTGTGGACGTCCTCGACCAGCAAAGCAACATGAGAGAAAGGCTCAGCACTAGGCGAAGAGTTTCACAGCATTGAGGGCCTTTAGAATGGTTACCTCATATCTCCTTGCTTAGCCTTACGCTTGCGCGAGAGGGCTGGTGAATTGCGACCACTGCTTTGTGTAGACAGAGTTGGTGAGTCATTGAAGCTGGCTAAGCCTGAGCTTTCAAAGATGTCTTCGTCATCCTCGTTTAATTCAGGTCTCTTCGCCTGGCTCAGAGAAGAAGAATGTCTAAATAAAAGTCGTAGTCTATCTTGGACTGTATTTTGCAATTACTTACGCTGGTCTCTCTTCTAGGTATGTCTCGAGGAATTTGACAACAATTTTGACCTCAGACTCGAACTCTAACTCGAGGTACGTGAACACCCTCGAGTTAGAGTTCGAGTTAGAGTTAGAGTTCGGATCAGAGGTGTTCACGTAACCAAAACCCGAACTCGAACTCTAACTCTAACTCGAACAACGTGAACAAGCCATAAGTAATTAGGTTCAACAAGGTCAAGAAATACTACTCCAGTAGGCGAATATCCAACTTGATACTCTAAAAGTAATAATCTCTTAAAAATCAACCATTTTTTTAGCTTAAAATTGAGTGAGGAAGTGGGTTTGTTAAAACCGAAATTCTGAGTTAACCCCATAGCCCCAATACCTGGGAGGGAGGAGAGTGGAGGCAGGCACCTCCTGGTCAAACGGGAATCCACCTGGATGGCCTGAAAATAACGATTCAGTTGAAATTAATAACAAAAAAATTTGGGACACGCACAATTCGCCTCCAGGACAGTTCGCCTCCGGGCCGATTCGCCTCCCGGGACAATTCGCCTCCAAATTACATTTTTTATTTCCTGCTCAGTCTTTTTTTTTAAATTTAAAAGTTCTTTACAAGACGAAAAATATTACTATCCGGGTACCACTACACCACCTGAGTACAACAAAATCAAGTGGTCGTCAATTTGGTGCAAATTTTGTTTACGTTTTCATATTCCGAAACCTGTTTTCTGGACTTGTTGGGCATGGTGAAGATGCTTCAATAATAGTAAAGAAGGTTTTGTATAGTATTTTTTTGTAATTGGGAAATAATTGAACTTGCCAAAACTAGAAAATAGCTTACAAAAGAACATTTCACCACTATCAAAGCATCTTCAGCATTTCCGAGTTAGTCCAGAAAATAGGTTTTGAATCCAAAAAAGTAAAAAAAAATCGCTCTAAGTGGACAACCACTTGGTTTGGTCGTTCAGACTAGAAAATTTTTCAAATGTACGAATTTGAAAAAGGTGGACCATTTTGTGTGTGGACCAATTTTGGTATGGACAGTTTGGTATGGATCGATTCGCTTAACGCCGTAAATAAATATACACTGGACGAGGGATACCTACCTCTAATTTGGTGATCGCTTCAGTGAACTCAAAATTTTGATATTATCAAACCTGATTCACCACATGATTTTACATTTGATAGCATGGTTGGTTTTCTATTTAATTTTTTTTTCAAATTTTCAGGCCATCCACGTGAACATACACCTGACCTGAAGGTACCTACCCTGGGTTTTGGGTTCGGATGGGTGAAATCGCGGTTTCGGTCCTATCAAACAAAATTTAGCACACAATTTCACGTCAAAATAAGGGTTTGAATGTGGTATGTTGACTGTGACTTTTCAAAAATTACTTCTACTACTTTTTTTGTACCGGAGGCGAATTGTCCCGGGAGGCAAATTGTCCCGGAGGCGAATGGTCGCGGACCCAAAAAATTTTGTGACTTGAAATCGTATAAGAAATTTTCGAAATTTCCTCCACGCGGATCGAGAACCCTTAGTTAGATATCCCACGGGTAGGTGGTTATCCACATGGTTGCCTGACAAAAATAAAACTTAGCCAAAATAAAAAACAAACCACTTTTTCTGATCAAAATTGCCTGCTGAAACCGGTTTGTGAAGACCAAAATTGAGATTTTACCCATCCGGGTGACAAAATCGGTTTTTCCATACTTTACTGAATACAAAATATTGTCCCGTGACTTGGTTTCCCGCGGGACAAAAAAGCGTGTCCCGCGAGTTTGTCCGCATCTCGAAACTGTTGTCCAACGGGACAACAAAATTTTGGAATTAAATTTGTCCCGTGACTCATGTCCGCTTCTCTGTCCCGCGGGACGTAATTGTTGTCCAGCGGGACATTCAAAAATTATACCTAAATTTTGTCCCGTGTCCCGCGGGAGTATGAATGAGGCTTTAGAAAAGAAAGCCGCGAGTTTGTAATTTTTCGTTTTGACACACAATGAACTGTCCTTCTCGAAAATATTTTTTGTTCTTCATTTTGATAATCATGTTTATACAGAAAAAAGTTTCAAATCTCATGAGTGCACTTTTTGAGAGTGCATATTTGATGTCATACAATGAACGGCATATCATTAAAAGCTTATTCTGCCACACTACAAGCTATAAGCAGTCTTCAGTGGTCTAGACAAATCATATATTAGTCTGTGCAGAAGGAACCCTACAATGCAGAGCACTGAATCAGACATTCGAATTACAAACCAAATCTAATCTGATCTGCACTAATGCGAGAATCAAATGGTATAAAAAGGCGGGATTCCCCTTGTCTTTTTATAATTTTTTCTAAATTGAGTCACAATGGTTCTTTCTTTACTACCTTTTTTATTGCCAGTTTTGATTTATGCTCAACAGCCTTTTGTGCGATTATATGAGTACGGTGCATATGGCTTTCCATATGCATACCAACAGGATGGCCAGCAGTTTGTGAGCAATGTCTTCCTTGGTCTGCCTTATGCCAAACCTGCAGTAGGGTCACTTCGCTTAGAGAGGCCTCAAGCTCTACCTATCAATGCACAGAAAATTGTCAACAATACCGATTTACCAAATGGTTGCCTACAGCAAGAGGACATCACAGCAGTCAATCCATCACTACCTACATCTGAAGACTGCCTCTTTCTAAATATAATTACACCATCCACGACTTCACACATTGACACCAAGTATCCAGTACTTGTCTATATTCATGGGGTGGATTTGTGGGCGGAACCTTCAGAAGTGATGGCTGGCAACAGCTTGCACGTCACTTCAATTCCCGAGGAGTTGTAATTGTACAAATACAGTATCGACTAGGATTTTGGGGTAAGTATAAATTCACGTGCTCAATTTCAGAGCTATATGCTGGATTCGATTTGCCAGCCTAGTGCGAGAAATTGCAAGGATTTAGATTTTGCCGATAGTTTTTGTGAAACACAGTAGTTTTATCATCTGGACCAGCAAATCTCCGAATAACGCACGCCTATTTGGGAAACATGCGTGCGTTATCGTGAAAGTTGCGAGTCCAATTAATAAAACTACAGTGGTTCACGAAAACGATCGGCCAAATGAAAACCCTTGCGATTTTTTGCACTAGACTGACGAATTAAATTCAGCAAATAGCTGTGAAATTTAAATTAAAGGAGGAGTGCAAATTGTGGGTTGATGGGGGGGGGGAGGATGTTGGTGATAATAAACCAATAAAAAGACCTTTTTTGGTTTTCAATTTGTAACACCTTTTCAATGATACTTCAAAGATATTTCACCAAAGTTCCTAGAAAAAAATCCCCTTTCTTACGGAGCATCTATCTTGGAAAAAATTTGCCTGGAATAGGCACATGACAGACATGTCTCTATTTAAAAATAACTGGGAAAAAATAATGTTTTCAAGACGGAGTCGAACCTTCAACCCGGAAGAAAACCATTGCAGAACCAGGGGAGCCAAAATTTTCGAAAATTTGGTCAAAAAATTTTTTCCGATATAAATCCTCCATAAGAAAGTAGATTTTTTTGTAAGAACGTTGGTGAAAAAATCTTTGAAGGATCATTAAAAAAGTGTTACAAACTGAAAAACGAAAAAGGTCATTTTTGTTGGTTTATTCCAAAATAAAAAATTGGAAGAAACTTTTTTAGTTTATTTTGTTAAGTATTTCTGATTCGAACACTAGATCAACAAGCTAGCTTCATTTGTCGCCCCCCCCCCTTCCCGAATTGGCACTCATCCTTTAAAAAAGGTTCGGACACTAGGGGGAACGAACTTTTTAGTGTGCGTTATTGACAGAGTCGACTCTATGTTTGACTTAGGTTTCTTTTCTCTGGGCACTCAAATAAGACAAGCCGGCAATTATGGACTATGGGATCAGACAGCTGCCTTGCGTTTTGTCCACAAGCACATCCGTAGTTTTGGAGGAGATCCGAACAAAGTGACAGTGTATGGCTGCAGTGCTGGCAGTGTTTCCACGCACGCTCTTAGTCTTTCTCCCCACTCTAATATATACTTCCAGCAAACCATACAGGCTAGTGGCAGTCTCTACAATCCCTGGACACACAGTCTTAAAACCATTGAGCAATCCAAAAACATTTCGCAACAGCTGGGTTGCTATGTACCTGAAAGTGTTCAGCAGACTAAAGACTGCTTGAAAAAGCTCAACAATTCCCAGATATGGAATGTGCTTAAACAGTATGGAAGTCAACGTAATTCCACAGACGTGTTTTTATGGACGCCCATCATGGATCAACATTTTTTCGTCGACCAAAACATCAGTCAGCTTACTGAAAGATCACCTATTCGCAACACTATGTACTCTTCTACCAAAGCCGATGGACTTATTTCTAGTAAGTATTTCAGCAAACGGATGCAAAGAATATTTTGATTTCACTTGGTTAATATGTTCTAATAACAACTTTTTCAATTATTTCATTATTCTTAAGTGGGTTTGGAGATTAACTTTGACGAAATTGCCGAATTAAAAGATCAAAATAATTATTTTTCCGCTATTTTCAGTCCTTCATTGTTATGTGCTCGCTTAGCCTATTTGTGCCGACGGGTACTGAACATAGTGAGACACATTTCTGAAATTTGGAACGCGTCCCGTCTCCGTCTTTCGAGATTTTAGCCGGCTATTTGCCCGGTCGTCCCATTTTCGAAAATTTCATCGCCCATGCTTTCGGCCGCCCAAAAATTTTGCCAATCGGAAACTTTGAAGGACTGTGGCCGTCTACAGCCACAGAAAATTATACTTTTGATTTGGCGGGGAATAGCTTGATTACTCAGAAAAAACTTTTGAATAATTTTTGATTGCATTCACAACTATCTAAAAAATTTTCCAAAATTTTTAAAACATTCACTAGTTGCTTGACATTGCCAAGTCGGACAAGATAGAAGTCTTCCATCATACTCTCACTTGATATTACTGACTCCATACTGACTTTCGATCTGTCTCCAAAAATACATAGGATTTAAATTTTTGCATAAAAAATTTAAAATTTTTTTTCAGTTTATTTTGTTTAGTATTTCTGGTCCGAACACTAGATCAGCAAGCTAGCTTCAGCAAGGCCGACTTCTACAATTATATTTTCACTTATTTGGGCAATCAGGAAGTCGCTGGGCCTAACTATGCTAAAATCCAACAGCTCTTTTTGGATTACTACACTAGAGGCAGCAACGTTTCTAATTTGCCTAGCAAGTTTTGGTACACTCGCTACGTTGATGTACGTTTGTGTTAGTGAAAATTTTCTACCAGTTTTTGCCCAAATTGACACTACATGGGTATAACGGCGCACCCATAAAACTTTCGAATAATTAACTACTTTCCACCTCCGAATAAAATTATTCCTGGCACTAAATTTTATTTCGACGTTTTTCTTGAAATTTCGCTTGAATGTCTCAGAAATTTGTTGTACTCGCATAGAGCGCTAGATCTAGGCTATCTGATACCGTATGATCTCCATTAAAGGCCCGAGCGATAATTTCTCAACTCTAAAATATCGAAAAAAATTCGGGTTGATGTTAAGATTCTTTGGGTGCTCAACCAAAATCTGAAAAGTGGAATTAGGTAAACTAAAAAACGGGGTTGCAAGATATTTTACTGGGCTGAGATATATGTCATTCACGGACAAAGAGTGTTTTTTAATGTTTTTATTGACAAAAATTTAACTGTTTTTTTCTTGTTGGTGCGCCGGTTAACCCAATAGGTGCCTTCCAATTTTACAAAATTTGCTTTTCAATATAAGAGAACTCACCATTGAATCACTAAACATTGTTTCAAATTATTTCAAAAAGTTTTTATAGTACCTTAAGCTGTCAATGGATGAGATACTATTCAAATTCCGTTTATTCAAAAATTTAATCTCATAACCCAATATAGGCACAAACTGATGGAAATTTTGCTGGTGGTCAAATAGTGGAGATGGGATATAAGCTGGAGTTGAATTGGACACAACATATCTACCTGTTTGAATACGTGCATCCCTCTCATCGTCCTTTAACAGGCCTTGACCCTGACTACACTCCTCACGGCTACGAAAACCAGTATATCATGGATACTCAACCACTAATCGCTTATCACAAAAACGAAACAAATTCTGTAGAAATGGAATTTACACGGAAGATTGTGGACGCCATGGCCCTTTTTGTTAAAACTGGAAATCCATCTACTGCAAAAGTGCCATGGCCCGCTATAGATGACCCTATTCAAATCAAATACTTACAAGTGGGAGAGCAGGTGGTGTATAAAAATGTTCACTACACTGAAATTGCTAAGCTCTGGAAAAACGTCTATAGGTTAGGCTATGCTCAACCAATCTGAAGGCTCTAGAAGAAGACTTACTAAAACTGACTTACTGAAAACATGAATATACGAACGATTTTGAAAACTTTTGGTGGACTGCGTGCAGAATAAACAAAGTTCATTAATATTTCTCATGTTACACTTAAAGAGGCATACCAGCGCGTTACACAAACAATTTTAAATTCGCAAGAGGCGAGAACAGGTATATTCAAACGAGAATTATTTCTAGATGCAAATTTGTCATTTCATACAAAAAGCTATACACCGTGTCGGAATCGAACTCGACCACGTTCGGACTTCATCAGCACACTACCGCTGAGCTACCCATGTTATTAGACTGATGCAGCGCTTTTCGTAACTTATTGCTCTTAACAGGATGAAAAAATTGCGTTTAAAAATAATTCTCGTTTAAATATGGCTGGTCCCCGCCTTTTGCAAATTCGAAATTGACCGTGTAACGCGCTTGTATGCCCCTTTAAGAAAAATCATCCATTTTATTTTCACTATGATATACTGAAGATATAAGGCGCCTATCGGCGCCACTGTCATATTTTTAAAATAACATGAATAATAATCAATTATATAGCTGTCTACACTCCTTCTGGTTCACCGCTGACTTAATTCCCGTCCTGAAAAGTTTTTAGCCAAAAAGTCGTCCCGTCCCGAAAAGTGTCATCCTCCATATCTAATTGTAAACTTGAGGAGATAATCGCATAGAGCTTTCTATTTTTCTATTTCAATTCGCAGTAATCTTATTTTTTTTATTAAAATTATGTATCTCTTTAATTACATGATTAGTGGAAAAATCCATTAGTTTGGTTGACAGTTGCTCTTTTACAAAAAAAAAGACGAAATAGGGCATGTTTGGACTAAAACAATGTTGTTATCTGATAGTAGCGTCAAGTTTCATGTAGATGTAAAATTAAATAATATTTTGATCATAAAATTTCAGTTAAAAATTAACAAAAAAAACTATGCTTATAAGGGTAAAATTTTTAAATTAACATTTCAAATAAGAGTTAATAACAGTAAAAAAAGTAAAACATGAAAAATTGCACGAAACGATTCAAAATCCAATTTTCTTAAAGCCGGAAAAATTATACAGTGAAATTTGACATGAAATCAACATAAGAATTTAGATACAGAAAAATTATACTGCCCCACTGAATATAAAAATTTCGCAAGAAAAATTACGAACGAAATGTAGGAACAAGATGTACCAACCAGATTTACAAGATGTTCGAACAAGATTCTTAGACTGGTCAATCACTTCAAATTTATGGTCGACAAATGAGCACTTTCTTCTTACTGCCGCCCTGACTGCTATAATAAGCCTCCCTCCAAGAGGTCGATCGTGAAAAAGCGCATCGAGACGGCAATAATAAGAAATTCGGTACTATATTAATTATTACTTCATGAATTATTTTCGGGGGACAGACAGGAAAATTAGAATCTTATGCCTCTTTCAGGTTTGCTTTCTTCTGATGAGCCTTGAGCCTTTCCGGGTCTTCCAAAATTCACCTAGTCGCCTTTCGCTTCGACATAGCTTTCATTTTCCTCGCACAGAGAAGTGACGCATTCAGAGCAACTTAGGGTGAGCTTAAAAACAAAGATTAATGCTATTTCTGCCCACGGGTCAACATTTCTTCGGTGCGAGACCAATTCTGTTTGAAATCACTTTATGATTTTAAATATACAGCCATTGTATATATGAGATTCACAGGATATGACTTGGTAACTGATAAATATCAATAAATTTTTTTTAACAAAGTACGTATCTTCTCTTTTTTGTTCCTTTTTCCAGCCCTGGTTTCGATCTATCTTTTGGCTAAATCTTTATTTTTTAAAAGACTCTAAAATCTTTTTCTAGTTTTATTTCTAGTTTAGAAACATTAAATAGAGACAGCAAATGGCCAATTTCGGGACGGAAAAAATTTACTATAGAAAATTTCGTAACGGGACGCCGGGAGAGGATAAGGTCAAAATAATTTTCGTGGCCGGGTTCGGGACGGAAAAATGGACAAATTAGGGTTCGGGACGTCCAGTCCCGTATTTTGAGCTTTAATTTTCTAGTGGGACGGCACAAAAAATGAATATTTGTTAGGGACCGGACGTCGGGACGGGACAGACTAAAATTTTTTTTCCGAGATGATATCCGGTAAATTCACAGTAGGGACAATTCACAGTCAGGACAAATCACAGTCGGGAAAATTCACAGTAGGGACAATTCACAGTCAGGAAAAATTCACAGTAGAGACAACTCACAGTCGGACAATTCACAGTAGAGACAACTCACAGTCGAGAAAATTCACAGCATGGTAGATTCGCAGTCTGGGATAATTCACAGTCAGGGACAATTAACAATCTGAGACAATTCACAGTATGGTTAGTTCCCAGTCTGCGACAATTCATAGTTGGGACAATTCACAGCCAGGAAAATTCACAGTTGAGACAGTTCACAGTCAGAAGAATTCACAGTCGCACAATTCACAGTAGGAACAACTAACAGTCGGGACAATTCACAGTAGAGACAACTCACAGTCGGACAATTCACAGTAGAGACAACTCACGGTCGAGAAAATTCACAGCATGGTAGATTCGCAGTCTGGGATAATTCACAGTCAGGGACAATTAACAATCTGAGACAATTCACAGTATGGTTAGTTCCCAGTCTGCGACAATTCATAGTTGGGACAATCCACAGTCGGGAAAATTCACAGTTGAGACAGTTCACAGTCAGAACAATTCACAGTCGGGAAAATTCACAGTTGAGACAATTCACAGTAGGGACAACTGACAATCAAGACAATTCACAGTCTGGGAATATTCACAGTCACGAAAATTCACAGTCATGACAATTCACAGTGAAAGCAATTCAAAAAGAAACAAAAGGACTCTATATGCAAAGGAAGGAATAGGGGGCTCTCGTGGTCGAGGCCCACACAGTCGAGTCTCGATTAACCGACACTTTAAGTATCCGACACCCTCAGTTCACCGACACCAATAAAGGGAAAAAAATTCAATAATGCTACCTCTGATAAAACGAACAACATGTATATTTTTAAAGTTCTGTAAACTCTCGTCAAACTTTTAAAATTGCCTTTCAATTTGTTGTTTTTTCTCATTTTTTATTTTTTTCTTATTTCTTATGCCGTTTTTTTCTTCCTTTCCTTTTTTTGTTCTTTATAATTTTTGTTGTTTTGAAATGCCAAAGCGAGTGCATGTCGCAGTTACGTTGTGAGTGAAGAAAAAAGTCATCGAAGCGGCTGTAAAAAACATCAACCAGACAGAGCGGACCAATCAGTTTATGATTCCGCGCACAACTATGATTGGTATTCTGAATTGAAAGCATGCAATTCTTAAGGCATTTTACTCTGGCTGTAATTGTGGCTCAAGTCTCGACTGAAAAAAAATGAAGACCGCGGCAGCTAGCCAATGGACACCGAGAAAGTGGATCAGATGGCTAAATAAGCTTTGAATCTCGTACGACGATACAAGGAAAAAAGAACTTTGCGGATGAAGCCTTGAACGATGCCTTAGACGATGTCTTTCACGAAGAACGCAAATTGAAAAAAAAACAGAAAAAATTAGCAGATTTCTTTTCTATTGTTGAATGAATATTATTTGTTTCTTGCATGTCTATAAGAAACTCGATAAACCAACAACCTCGAGATTTTTTTGGTCTGAAAGTTGGCTTTTATTAACCGACACCTAAGGCCGGTCCCGAGGGATGTTGGTTAAACGAGAATTGACTGTATGAAAAGGCCACTAGCAAAAAATAACAAGGTTGAACATATTTTTGAATACTGGCAAATACCGCTATGTATGTTTTTCATGCATCTAAATTCACGGGCTTGGGAGTTAGAGATGCGCGCACTCACTTACCTTGGACATTATTTCGAGAAGTACTTCTGATCATTAAATGCATATAAACTCTCATTTCGCTATCAACCAGAAAGGTTAAACAGCCTAAAAACTTCAACTTTGATTATATTGTGCTCGCAATTTTTGAATTCGCGGGATCGAACTGGTTGCTAATTGGTTTTATAGCTGAGTTCTTACCTTCCTCAAATATGTAACGAGTTCATAATTAGGGGGTAATTTTCCGATTTGTCCTATTTATTTATGGTGCGGAACGCCCTGTCTCGGAGGGCTTTGAGGGTTTTTTACCGTCTTAGATTCCGCCCCTGGTTTTTTTATTTCTGCCGCGTCTAGTCCCGTATAAGCCATTTTCCATCCCTATTTTCGAGGCCTGTTAACAAGAGACAATCTCTGATAAATGTATATTTTGAGGTGGCTAAAAAGGATAAATTCTTTAGCGTTATTATTTAGCTAACTTTTAAGCTACCTTTTTTCTCTCGAAATAATTCGTTAAAAATTTTGGCGAAAAGTAATGGTGATAAGTGGAATAATAAATCATGATACGAACATCATATATGTAACGGGTTTTTAAACAAGTGAAAGGATGGTCGACTAGTGAAAAAATACGTTATGTTATTTTTTGTAAACTCACGTCTGAGGAAAATAAAATGCCTGGCCGAGCTAAACAAAAAAATATATTTACAAAAAAAATTCACATAATAATCAAGAAAATGCATTGAGATATTATTTGTTTAACATTCTACTTCGAGAAAATTGAGAAAAAAGATGAGTTCTATTTATATATTTTTTTATTGATGTTAGTAGTTTAGTTGATGTTTATATGAAACACCATTTTTTATTTTGTGAGCTGAATTTTTTTCATTTTGACAGCAAATGTGGCGATCGATTGTGACAAAGTCGTCGAGAACAATGCAAAATTGTTGGTGGTTTGTAACATGAATTGCTCTAACTTTTTTTTGCTAGACCAACCATAAAATTTGAGAATGGCGCGGTCCACTTGCTCGTAAAGCTGCTTTTGAAATTATGAAAAACCGTCAAGTTTGCAAGACAATAAATATTCAATTATGAAAAAACGACAGGACATGAAAAGATGCGTGTAACTGTCTGCCTGAGTGCCGGTGCTGACGAAAAAAAGGTTTTTAATTTTCACTCTTAACTCTCAATTATCACTCTCGAAAAGCTTTTTTTCGTCAGCAGTGGCACTCAGGCAGACAGTTACACGCACTTTTTCATGTCCTGTCGTCAAAACAGTCGAACGCAGTGGCAAAGCTTGTAGTCAAAAGATTTTACATGAAAAAGGTTATTTACTTCGATGTCACGAGTTGTACCCCACCCGTTGACACCAGTGCTGGGAACTCGTCCTCGTCTTTCGTTCACGTTCTCCGTCCGACTGGGACGAGGACGTGAACGAAATTTTTGAAAACCCAATGACGTGGACAAAACGAGGACAAGTAAATTTGATAGGCAAGGACGAGGACGAAGATGTGGATTTAAAGGAAGGACGAGTGTGAAATTAAACTGATCTCTTTAAGCGTGGAAAAAAGCTTGTATTTTTTTGACAAATTTTTACATTTCATTTGTTTGTGTTTATAACTTTTGTGGCATCTAGAAAAGAAAGTTTGGTCTTCTTAATCTATTTTTTTATTTTTAAAAATTAATTATTCACTATGTTTTGCTTTCATAAAAACTGCAGTCTTTCATCCACCAAAGCTTCACCTTTTATTCAGAACCATGGTTTTTTCAGAATTTTTTGAGTTTTTTAAATTTTTTTCAGTTCATGAGATGCATTATTATCTGACTAATAATTCTGGTACTCTACCAGGGCTGAGCGCGGGCCGGCCCGACACCGGGCCGGGAGGGCTGGCCCAGGCCGGGCTGGGCCGGGCTTTTATAGTTAAGCTGCCAGCCGGGCCGAGCCGACCAAAACCCGGCCCGTGGGAACGACGGTGGAAACGAACTTTTGGGGGTGTCACTATAGCACGGCCGCTCAAAATTCAAATTTACGTTCGGTTTAAAATATTTTTTTGCCGAAATGACATTTTTTAAAGTAAAACAAATTTACGTAAACCAACACACAGAAGACGAAATTAAGAACTAGAAATGAAGAAAATCGAGGGCACAAGAGTCGCTTTGGCAAATATCCATTACTCAAAAGTGAGTAGTCCGGGGCTACTATTAGAGTAAAAACAGTAAGTAGGTAGAAATACTTGGAACTGTTGTAGTACTCGACTCGATGTGAGTACTCTGCTCGATACTCGAAAAATATCAAATATTACTCGAAATTACTCTATTTCAAAAACTCGACTCGCCCACTCCAAACCTAACCTATAGCAGAAGACATTTTTCATATACTTCATTGATATACTTAATATTTGAAAAAGTTAATATTTATATTTATATGTTTTCATATTATTTAACAGAAGACATTTTTGAGTTCTGCTCAATAAAAAATTAGCTCAGTTAATATTTTCAGTGCTAAAAACAAAATATAGTGATACCAAGTAAGCATACACATGCTTTACTACGTATTTTTAAGCCGCTATATCACTTGCGCGCGTCGAGTATTTGTTAGAGACTGAATGCATGCAAAAGAAAAAGACCAAATCTGCTAAAAGGTGATACTAGAGAAGCCAAGCGAGACATAGATTTTGTTATGTTGAAGTGGATTTATAACAATGGCAGGGACACCATTTTTATCGAGAAAATATTCAGGAATAATTCTTAGTAAACTAATAATGAAATCATTGTGAAGGCAAAGCATACACATCAGCATTTTGGACCGTTCTACGCGCTTTGCTACTGCACTAACAAGTAACTTGTTTGTCTTTTTCTATTTTATATAAGATATTGTATTTTATATGTATGTATCATGATAAGTAACTACACTCAAAAGCAACAAAAAAAGTATCCCGTGCGCATTCAAACGTATAAAATTCTCGATGTCAACAATGACTGTGGTCCTTCAAGTTTCCTAATATTCAGAATAGTATTAAACCGAGTATTTCTGACGATATTTCAGTAGATTTATTCAAATTTTTGATCATTTCTTGATCACAGATTAAACGCGCAGACCTTCCTTTTCTTTGACTAAGATTTAAGTGTTAGGGTCATTTTCGATTGACAATTTCAAGCTTTTGGGCATTAAAATATAGCATCCTATTTTGGGCTCCCTTGTGTGTTAATTGTGTGTTTAAGTTGTGTTTTAGATCAAATGAGCAGCGAAGAAGATATCATCAACACATCTAGCGTAGAAAATGGGTCCAGTAGCGACGAAGATTCTCGGCCAAACCGAAGACGGTTGCAGATCGATGTCGACGTCAAATGGAACGATTCCAAGAAGAAAGAGCGGTCAATAATCGAGTATGAAGGCAAGCTTTATCGTTATGATGCGCCGTCGAAGAAAAAGGATGGGGATGAGCAACCGCTTCACAAATTTTACAAGAGTGATCAAAAGGGATGCTCTGGCCGATTGTGGATCGTGCGTGCAACCAGCAAGCTGCGCAAAATATACATGCGAGGATCAATCGTGGCGAGTGGGCAACGCCGATCTGAGGGACAAGCAGAATGCACTTATCAAGGGAAACATCGACACGGTATTTTTTTCATCTTCATCATATCTAAATTTATCACATCCATTATTAGCCGGGCAGTCAGGTGGTGCAACAATCAATGAAAAGGCTTAGCAATGTTCAAAAGCTGCACACTCCGTGTAGGAAAACGATGATTAAAAGGGCAAACAAGCAAAGGAGGAAGAAGCTGAATCCAGCAGCGGAGCCAAAAGATTTTCGATTTGAAGCCATCCCAAATACGCTGAAGAATTTCGCTGATGGAAGCTTATTTTTGCTTCATGATTGAAGCACTTTGGATGCAAAAGTACCTTCATAGCATTATTAGCGGTTGTATATCTTGTTATTTTTCAGCGCATGGTTATCTGGGGAGATTCAATGTTCGATGTTCAGCATGTTGTGGCGGTGTTCGGCGATGGACATTTGCATCTTGTGCACTTCAACATCTAAAAGGTTACAAGAAGAAAATGTTCAGTCAGGTAATCTTAACCATTGTCTTAGAAGCCGCTGTCACTCTACTGTCCGAATTTGAGTTATTTGTTCTGATGGGGGAGCGTGAAAAAATAGTGCATGCGGAAGGAGGCGAGCCGAATGTTCATTATGTCAGTTCCCCGTTTATTCACGCACAGCTTCCGGCTAAGGACAAGGAGACATATCAAAGGCTTTTCGTAAAGGTAATAGAAGTAAGTGATCTTCCACTACAAAAAATTCAATACAATCCACTTTAAATTTAGCTCTTCCCGTTACTGCGCATAACACTCTACAAGGAGGATTACGAGAAGGCACCGATGAATGGGCGAAAGTAGTCTAGCCAGGTATCAAAACTGAGGGTGACTCTTTTCATCTGTACCAAGCACTCTGCATCAAACAAGTTGCCATTAACAAGGACAAGCAACTGTACAAGACGAATATTAATTTTCATTACCAGGTGCTTATCACTTAGATTATCCATTTTCTATTGTCATTTTTATGTATTAGGTCCGCATTCTTCTTACCCCAATGTACTCAGCACAGCGATACAGAAGCTTGCTATTTCACAATCACTTAAAACCAATGCTACTGCAAGCTGACAATGTGGCAGCCTTGCCAAGCATACAGCGCTACGTAAAATACATTGAAAGAAACTTTATTGATGAGATTTTAATGGTGACTTTTTTCTTTGCTTACTTTTATACGCACAGGAATTCTTTGGGGAAAATGGTGCTCCGGACGTTCAACCGCATTTTTTTCAGTCGCAGATATGCACACATCTACCATCGAGAAGCGGCCTAGAGACAACAATACGATGGAGTCCAATAACAAAAAACTCAAACGATTACTCGGAAGCAAGCCAGGAGAGTGGTGGATGCAAGACATCTTCAAGATGGACGCCATACGACTTGATACAAATTATGACTTGATACATCAACTTGATACACTGACGACTTGATACGCTGTCGACTTGATACATCAACTTGATACATCTTCCGAAAAGTAGCTCGAAAATTTCCTATGTATACTGTTATTTTCATGTTTTTCATCATGGGCCGTGGCAAAAAGAGACTCTATATGCATTTTTCGATCAAGAGTAAATCTCGGAATTATATCTAAGGTAAGTCTGTGTGCGCATCTCTAACCAAACAAGCCCCCTGCGCCCCGAAGGGGGCTCAGGGGCTTGGTTGCTCGGGGTTGAGATGCGCACACCCACATACCTGAGACACAAATCACTCGAAAGTGACTCTGGATGCATGAAAAAGCATGCATACCAGAGTTTATTTATGCGGTAGGCCCCAGTATTCGAAATTATATTCAACATCTTGCTTTTTACTCAAAAGTGATCCTTTTTTCGGTTATTTTCCACCCCAATACAGCCTTTATCCCTTTAAAATGGTCAAGAAAGGTACTTTTGAATGTCTCTAAAACTTAATTTTCAAGCTACTTTTTGGAAGATGTATCAAGTTGATGTATCAAGTCGACAGTGTATCAAGTCGATGTATCAAGTCGTCAGTGTATCAAGTTGATGTATCAAGTCATAATTTGTATCAAGTTGATGTAATACCCTTCAAGATGCGTATGACGGTGATTATCGAGTACAATATTTGGTAAACTCATTATGTGATATCCATTATTTGCTGGTTTATTCTCGATATTTTTCCTCAGCAGTTCGTTGCGGGTCACGTTGATTCGTGAAGCGCAAAGGGTGTCAGAGCCGACAAAATAATTCTCGCTCAGGTGCAAGAATTTGCAAAGGTCATTGCTGGTCGGAAAACCATGATAGAGTGAGCCAATGGAACGGTCGCGGCGTTCTAATATAAAAAACTTGATCCTAATTTGTGTGTACCTTCACCTGTTGTTAATGTTCGTTTGCTGAGCCTGAATAAAGTAGGATCGAAATTTCAATTGATCGAATTTACGTTTCTTTACGTTAATTTTTTAAATATATCTTTAAATTCTTGCGTATTTGACTTTTGCTCATAGAAGTAAGCCATTTTTGTTAGACGGCGAATCAAGCCGACGGCGAAAACGTAGACGGCGAAACACGTCGACGGGAAAAAACGTCGACGGCGAAACACGTAGACGGCGAATTGTGAGACGGCGAAATACGTCGACGGCGAAAGACGTCGACGGTGAATACCGCGACGGCGAAACAGCCCTCTTCCCTGGGTTCGTGATTGTAGCGCATCAAAGAAGAAGGTAACTCGGCGAATGATTGTTAAAAAGTTAAGAAGTCACACGCACCTGCGAGCATTATTTATGCATCCAGAGTCACTTTCGAGTAATTCGTGTCTAAGGTATGTGGATGTTGCATCTCAACTCCAAGCCCACAAGCCCCAATATTTTCCGCAAAATAATTTTTTCTGAAACATTTTTTTGCCGAAAATATTGGGCTAAATAACTTGAATAAATAATTGGCTAAATAAAATGGCTAAATAAGAAAATTAAAAGAAAAATAAAAAGAAAATTAAAAGGAGAAGGCAAAAAAAATTAGAAAATTACCCTTCGAAAAATTCAAAAGACATAGTGCCTGTTTCATCTTTTTCACAGCTAGATCAACAATTCCTAAACGTCACCAATAATTCTCTCTTGGAAGACTGCCAAAAAAAGCTCATCTTTCCACTTGCCAAGCCAGACTTCTCCAAGAGTGCCTTCTCCGAGCTTTTATTTGAATTCAAGCTGGTGACGAGGTATCTCTCGATTATGTTGAGTCTCATGACTCAGATCAGGTCTTGCAGAAGCAGTCTTTGGGGTAAGAAAAGAATGTGGACAACAAAGCCCACCACATTGTTCTTTGAATATTGATAAATAATATATATTTTATATGGCAATAGTCTTTATAATTGCCTAAATGAAATGACTAAATAATACCCCTATATTTTCGGCAAAAAAAAATTTTTTAAAAAAACGATATGCAAAATCATATCCTTACGACATTTATGACTAACTAGCCAAAGATAACCTGCAATCAAGTAAAAAATAAAGTTGAAAAAAATTGTCGGACCCTAGATAGTAAGTACTCGAAGTGAGGGCGTTAAATCGAGGGTTAAAGTAATTATTACATTTTATCCTATTTTATAAAAGTTTCAGTCTTGAACAGTAGCCCTGTTATTCCTTAACTGTTTGACACTGAGATTATTCATTTTATGATGTTCATGGAAAAATAACTAATGACAAAAGCACTAAATAGCCATGAATGGGGAAGGCAAATGTGGTCTAGTGGTCAGGATCTGATAAAAGCGAAAAATGGCGAGCTTAGTTTTCGCGTAGTAACAGCGACTTCAAAACAGGGATCGAAAATCTACTTGCATACGAAAACTTCGTTAAGCACAAGTCCTCAGTCATAAAAAAAGAACTAAAACACTGATAAGTTTGGCACCGTATAAGTGTCAACACAAACTTTAGTGTATGCGCACAGCGAAAATGGCACTAATTTAGTGCTAAGCTTTCTTGTAGTGCTTAATCACGTCTTCATATTTCAGAGAAACTTCTGATTCTGATACTGAATACGTGTTCAGCATGGTTGATTTGCATAAAAAATTTTCGACGCTACTGTCATATATCCCCCCCCCCCCAAAAAGCTACTGTAACATACCCCCCCCCCTAAAAAATCGGACCACTGTCATATATCCCCCCCCCCTCCAAAAACCGACTTTTTTGGGGTGTCTAAAAACCATTTTTATGCAATAATTTGCCATAAAGGATCAGAAAAGCAGTTTAAAAGGGATTATGAGCTGTATTGGGAGGGAAGGAAATGATACTGGGGCCACTTTTTTTAGCTGCTTTACCATGTTTTTCAGCTCGGGCCGTGGCAAAAATAGACACTATATTCATTTAATGATCAAGTGTACTTCTCGGAATCATGTCTAAGGTAAGTGCGTGCGCGCATCTCTAACTCTCAAGCCCCCTGCGCCCCTTTCGGGGGCGCAGGGGCTTGGAGTTGAGATGCGCACACCACATACCTTAGACACAAATCACTCGAAGTGACTCTGGATGCATGGAGTGACTTGGAGTTGAGATGCGCACACCCACATACCTTAGACACAAATCACTCGAAAGTGACTCTGGATGCATGGAGTGACTTGGAGTTGAGATGCGCACACCCACATACCTTAGACACAAATCACTCGAAAGTAACTTTGGATGCATTAAAAAACATGCATACCAGAGTTATTTATGCGGTAGGCCCCAGTATTCGAAACTATGTTCAACATCTTTATTTTTTCGCCGTAGAGCATTCCCGCTCGTCTGAAAGGCCGGGCCAGAGACCCAGCATCCAAAATTTCAGCCTAGCACTCAAAAAGTGCTAGGGCAATTACAGTAGTATTACAGTAGCGCCAAATTTTCTCCTAATTGAACTCCACGAAGATTTCAATTTCCTCTTAAGACAACAAACATTAAAAATCGAATTTCATAACATTTTATGAACAAACCGGTGAAATGCCCAGATTTAGGAATAAAGGTGGACGTGAAACGTAATCTTAAAAGAGGCCAGTTTTTTCGGATGTGAAAAATGTCCCAGTTTTACAAAAAATGTGCTAAGTTTTGGTGAAAATTCTCTAGATTGACGACTCACTAGGCATATCTTGGCTACCGTATCATAGAACATCAATTTGCTGCTGTTTCAGGTTTTGAAAATACGCATCTCAAGCGAAATAAATTTTTACATAATCTGTTGCATGCAGTATTTGCTTTCTCTTTCATGAGTTTTTTTGTAGAGCCACGAAGTTATGAGGCACATATCCTGCATCTCTTTTCTGATTTTCGATGAACCAGTCGACACCAGTAGACGTTGTGCGAAATGTTAGAATTTTTTAATTAGTTAATTTAATTAATTTTAATTAGGGTTGCACGTTTTTGTTTATTGAGAAAAACATATCGGTAGTTAATCAATCATATTTCGTGGAAAACGTTGATGTACAAAAAACATCACGGCCTTCCAAAAACGTCAAAAATGGGCAGTGGCCACCTTCTGAATATCAAATCTCGCAATTCCCAGAATAATAAAGCCCTTTTCAAAATGAATATCTTTGTCTCGTCACTTGTGTGTCCTTATCTATAAATGGCAAAGTTTTTTAAAAATAAAAGTCGAAATTTGAATCCTTGAAATGTAGGTGGCTTGAACGACTGGAACCTTTTCTATTTCAGATGAACAAGGTTGCACCCAGGGCAAACAAACTTCTATCAATTTTGAGTAGGTAAGTCATAAATTTCGCACCATGCACCTACTTTTGTGAATATTTGAGCTCATAAAAATTAGTTTGATTTAATCTCGATAAATTCGGATTTCTGACTGTTAGAAACTTTGTAACTATTTTCCTTAATCATTGACGATTTTGATAAAAATTTGAAAATCATTGTGACAAGTCCGATCTTCTTAATATCGCTCATCTAAAATGTTTTTAGTTTTATAAGGTGAACAATGTTAAATAATCATGAGTGTTTATTATACAGCGAGCAAAAAAGAAAATTAAACAACACGATATAGAAAATAATAATTATATAATGTACTGTATTTTCTCAAATTAATCGACCCTTTTGAATGAGGCATACCAGCGCACTACACTGCAAATAAAGGTGAGAGCAGCACTTATTCAAAAATCGTTATCGTTTTCACTCGTTTCATGTCCAATCTGATATTCATGACCTTATTCTACTTTCGAAAAGTAGCAGAAATCTTTCTTCGGATCAGATAGAACGCTTTTAAAAAACAGTCAAGAGAGAAATAAATTGCTGTTCCGCGCCTGAATTGCAGTGTAACGCGCTGGTATCCCTTTAATGACACGACCAGGGTGGGTTTCTGGTCAAAAATCTGTCAGGCGGGTCAGGGCCCAGATCAGCTCCATGACCTGTTCTGTTATATTTCTAACTGTTTTAGAAGTTTTTAAGTTCCTCAACCAACAACCTCAGTAATATATTAGCAATTTTACTCAAAACCACAGAAACACACCCCCTCCCCCTACCTAATATCTTTTTCCCAATGTCGCACACCATTTTCTCTCAATTCCCAATCCATTGCATCCAAATAACCCTACCTCATGCTTACACACTTCCTTGACCACATTGGTACGTTCACCATTGACATCGCCCGATTTCGGTGCTAAAAGTCAATAATGATGTCAGCTCCAATCATGAAGTTGAAACCCGGAAACACTAACCTGGCAATGAAATGCTCTGCGCCTAAACTCTACTACAGCCAGGTTGAGGTGGTTGTGTAGCCATTAGCTGGAATTGCATATCATATTTAGGTGTGTGTGTGAAACCGAGCTTCTCTGCCATCTTTTCTCTACATTGTAAAGTCGGGTTGGATTTTAGTGGTGGTGGTAGAATTGAGCAGTACAATAACAGTTGTTGCCCTTTCAGCGGCAGTGCCAAGTAGGCTTTAGCATTGCAGTTATGGTGCAATGTGGTGTCGTGCAATGTGGTGCAGAGAGAGAGAAAAAATACGAGTGAAAAAAATTCAAAAAGTTGCATTTCACTGAATGGTTGCTTTCGCGTAATTAGCCCTCTCTCATTTTTTCCAATTTGTGCTTCCTCACAAATCGCTGATGTTTCTTTCAGTCCACCGATAGGCTGTGGTTCAAAAACATAGCTTTCGAGGGTGTAGTAGGTCCTATTGTTTTTTTCTGTAAAAAAGCCTTCCCCCCTCTGTTGTTTTGAAACTGAAATGGTGATCACCGTAATTATGGTGATTAAAATGTGTACGCTTAACACGATCACCTTAATCAAGACGTTCACCTTAAAAAATAACAGGGGACCAAGCTGTTTTTTTACAAAACAGCTTTTCATGTTTGGGAGCAACAGATTCTGCACTAGCGCCATGTTTTTAAACTTTGTGAAAAAATTGCAATAAAACCTGGGCGAACCGCGGTCACCCGGGGTTCGCCCAAAAGGCGCCCTAGGACAAAAGGAGCCCGCCCAGATGGCGCCCGACCTGAGGTTACAAGTTCAAATCCTGGTGGTAGCAGACATTATTTTTTATCGGATAATAGTCATAATCTAGATTTTTTCAAGACCAGTAAGCCTCAGGGTGCATAGGATAACTGCCTGGTGTCTCCCTTGAATGAATATTTACCTCCAGAATCCGAAATTTTCCATCAAAATGGAAATAATTAAAATTAATGTCCCTTTCGTCCCCATGTCCCTATGGTGCATAAATTATCCAGTACAACTGAACATTTCAAATTTCAAAAATTCTTTCACAAGATCCGGGTAACACTCCACTGCCTGAATTCTCCAACCTGGATACAACAAAATCAAGTGGTCGTCCACTTGGAGCAATTTTTTTTACTTTGTTTCATGAAACCTGTCAAACTTCCAAAACCTGTTTCTGGACTAATTCGGGCATGCTGAAGATGGTTTGATAATTGTAAGATAAAGTTTTGTATGGTATAGTTTGAGTACTGGGTAATGATTAATTTTACCAAAACTCGATTTTACCAAAATTCAAAAAATACCCTGCAAAACGGCATTTTAGAATCCGAGATTTTCGATCTAAGCGAAATAATTGAAAATTATTGTCCCTATCCAGAATCGTGGATGGTGCATAAATTATCCAGTACAACTGAAGATTTTTAAATTTCAAAAGTTTTTCACAAAAACTGGGTACCACTCCACTGCCTGAATTCCCCAACCTCGGTACAACAAAACCAAGTGGTCGTCCACTCGGAGCAATTTTTTCATGAAAACCTGTTTTCTGGAGTAAACCGGGCGTGCTGAAGATGGTTTGATAATAGTAAAATAAAGTTTTGTATGGTATAGTTTGAGTACTGGGTAATGATTGATTTCACCGAAACTCGATTTTACCAAAACTCAAAAAATACAATACAAAACGGCATTTAGCACTATCAAACCCTCTGCAGCATGCACGAATTAGTCCACGAAACAGGGTTTAAACCATGAAAATGTAAAAAAATTTTGATCCAAGTGGACGACCACATGGTTTTGTTGTTGCATGGATCAGCCAGTAGAACTGAGGTTGGATTATAAAAAAATATTTTAAACGATAAGAGTTCTTCACAAGACAAAAAAAACTGCGCGCCATTGGGCGGCACATTCTATCAGACATTCTATCAGATATCGTTGACACTTTCTTGCACCGGAGCGAGAGCCGCTCTGCTTCCGCTCTGGATCTGGCTCCGCTCCGGTTCCGAGCCGGAGCCAGATCCGGAGGGAAAATTTTGCCTCCCGCATCCGAGAGCCAGATGCGGAGCGAAAAATTTGCCCCGACGGAGCCGAGAGCCAAATCCGGAGCCGGAAATTTTGAAATGCCAGCACTGCTTATTCAAAAACTTTGAGGATAAGAAATTGAAAAACACCCAAAATGCAAGAAATTTGTTTATTTGAACACACCCGAATTTTAAAGGACAAAAATAATACCAATTTTATACAATTTTATTGTATTATACAAGGTAGTCGGTAATTTTGCCGATTTAAAACGACTGTAATTTTTTTTTTCGACATTTCGACGAGTTTTTGAGAAGGTCGAAAGTTTTTTCTGTATCTTGCACGCTCCATTATCAAACCAAGATTCTATTCAACAACTGCATGAACAAATGGCAACGAAATAACAGAACAAAGAATAATATCGATTTCCAAAATTTTGTTAAGCGATTCTTCCTTTACATGCATCGCAGCGGTTCAATTTAGTACATAACGATTCCTTCAGAAAGCTATTAAAAATTCAAACAAATTAGCCTGTTGCAATTTATAAATTACGGTCTGATATATAACTCTTGATTCCACCCCATAGGAAAAATTTCCGAGTCGTTACATTAGATAAATAACGCGTCCAAGAAAGATAATGACGGCGTGACGAAGTCTTAGCATGTAACCGCGGAGACCTATCTCTTAAATATCAAAAAAAAATACATAAATATGGGCAAAAGTAACGAAAGAACTTGAGAGAAAGCCTCAGTGATTAATTGTTTGAATGGTTGTTTTTGATGGCCATCCATACAATCTTGCGATATTTCTTTGACTGGTCCCTTAAGGCTTAGCGGTGATACAAAGAGCATTTAGCGATTTCCAATAAGGTTTGCGTTCACTTAAGAAAGTTACACATACGCAGTTTAAAGCGGGATACTAAAACGGGAATACAGTGCGCTTGTCTTTTTCTTTTTGTTGACACGTCACAAAATTGATAAACTTTTTGGTAATAGACCTTATAAGGTGGCGCATTTTGAATTATCGGAAATAACTTATTTCTTAACACGGAAGGCCCGATGCGCCCATTTGCGACAACAGGTAGAACAGAATGTGCTGAACACGATGGTGAGGGTCCTTTTCCCTTCGATGTCTGACGAAGTTTAGTGAAAACGGCTTCGGGAAGTAAGAAGTTGTGCATGGTCAAAATCCAGCTGGATACCCACATGTTTTCAAGTGGTGCGTCATGATCGTCATACTACACCCACATTCATATCATATCAAAATGACCGCAAGGATATCAGCTTTCGAATAACAGTGAGCATAGTGCATTTTATTTGTGAAGTGAAGACAAATGCTTATTCTACTTATGCTTATTCTACTTTTTATTTCTATTCTAGAATTTTTTTCACCACCTTATATTCACCACTTTCACCACCACCAAAGCTAGCAAAACCTCGGTCGAAAATGTTTGGGCTTGTTGATTTTGTTATTTTTTCACTCGAGCTAACTAACGTCTGCACGTCTCAGTTTTTTGTAGCTAATTGACTTGTTTATAAGGTGTGAAAATTCCAGAATAGAAATTAAAAGTAGAATAAGCATAAGTAGTATGAAGTAAAAATGTAAAATTGAAAACATTCACGCAGGCAGCAAGTGGTGTTTTTTCAAAATTGCGATTAAAAACAGTGTATTTTTGACACAATATTGAAAAAATTTAATATAAAAATCTAATATAAGGATCTAATATAATATTTGAAAAAAAAAACAATATCACAAAATGTACGAGTTTTTTTTTTGAGTGTGGTTTTGAGTAGCTTTCTGAACTAACACTCTCAGAAATTTCAGCTCAACATGTAGTACCCGTTGTCGCAAATGGGCGCAACGGGCCTTCCCGTGTTAAAGCGGGATACTAAAATGGGAATACAGTGTGCTGTCTTTTCTTTTTTGTTGACACGTCACAAAATTGATAAACTTTTTCTTATCACTCCGAAATGACTCCGAGTTTTTGAATTCTAAATACGGTTAGCCCGGACGGGACAGACATAAAAAGATTTCTAAGATTCCAAGATCTAGGACGAAAAATACTGTAAAAACCCTTCAGAACAGAACGGACAAACGCGCCCGGACCGTGCTGCATCCTTATCAGGAACTAGCTATTAGATCGAGAAGGAGAAAATTGAATTTTTTAAAGCAAAGTAAACACTTCATGTAAAGTAAAACACTGGCACGGACGCTTTAATATTTGTTGTTATTTATTCTGTAATTTTGAACCAGTTTCTCAGTGATTTTATCTATTCATTTCGAAAAAATGACTTAATCCAACAAAAATTATATCACTTGGATATCGGCCTTTTTGAAAGAGATGGATTTTTATAAAAATCATATATTTTATAAATTTTGCTTAATGGCTCATTCATAAACGTTGTCGTTGTCGTCGTCGTTGTTCTTTGGAAAAAAATTTTTATAAGGGCACTTTTACGCCATCGACAACGACAACGCCAACGACGACAACGAAAGTTTTTCTTTTAAATTAGACAAATTTTGCATTTTAAGTCAGAATTTAAGGATTCACTATATTCTCCACACGTTTCCCTTGAAATCTCGTCTAAGAATGCGAAATTTGTCCAATTTTGAATGAAAAATTTCGTTGTCCTTGGCGTCGTCGTTGTCGTTGGCGTTGTCGTTGGATTTTTTATAAATAGGTCGTCGTTGTCGTCGTTGGCGAAAAAAAGGGTTTTGTAAAAAAGTATTCCAACGACAACGACGACGACAACGACAACGTTTAAATGAGCCATAAAATAGGTCTTTCAGTTCTTGAATTGCGCTACAAAATAGTTTTGAAGATAATTCCAAAGCAATAAAACCTGAACAAAATTTTCTATCACATAATCTTTGTCAATATCTCAAAATGACCCTTAGCCAGCTAAAAACTATTGGTGAAATATTTCTAAAAAACTTGCAAATTTTATCATAGCAAACGTGGGTATGATTCGAAAATGTTCCATGATTGACTCCAATCATAGCTGTGCACAGATCAGGTCTAAGGCCGATTAAAGCCTTGCTTCAGCAGGTAGAATTTCACATTTTAAATTTTTTGTTAAATTTATTTCCTTGTTTTAATGTATAAATCGGTTTTTAGCCGGGTAGCTAGAAGTAAGAAGGTCCTAGTCAACAAAAATATGTTTAGAATCTAGTCTTTAACCATTATGTAACCTGTAAAGACTAGAAATTTGTCAGAATCATCCTATTTATAATGGCCTCCGATAAAGTTTGCCAGTATAACTTTTTTTGGGTGAAAAAAGGGTTTAAAAAAAAACCGTATATCAAGTCTACGTGAATGGTGAACCCAACAAAAACCTTGCAAATCTTAATTTTGTAGTTATGATGGTGATAAATCATGAATAAGTGTAATAGCAAGAAAAACCGTAGCGAAGCTCACGGTACAATCAACAGTTATGTAGTAGCTAGACCACATCGGTAAGAACCGACTCCCTATAAATTTCAAAATTTCGAAATTCACGTCATTCCTCAAACTGATTTGACTGGAAGCTAGAGTTCAGTTTAGCCGAATAATGTTCGTAATGATGCTAACGTTGGAATCCATGCGAGAAGTCGTTTCGATACGCACCAGTAGCTCAACCACATCAGCAAAAGTTGACTATTGGAATATCAAAAATCGAACATTGAAAACTAGTCAACTTATTTTCCCAAATATGGTCGTATTACCAGAGCAATTTCAGACTAGTTAATACATCTTCTCAGGTGTGGAATCTTCATGAAGGATAAGATCCAACAAAAGACCTTGCAAATCTCAATTTGTAGTTATCATGTAGTAAATCATGAATAAGTGTAATAAAAGAAAAAACATAGAAAAACAAACAGTACGATCTACAGTGATAGTCTTTCGATAATATCTAGTAGCTTGACCACATCGGCAAGAGTCGACTCCTATGATGGCATTGAGAAAGAGTAGAACCAAAAACCCAGAAGCACTTGAATCTGAGCCCCTACTTACTCGAACCTGAGCCCCCCTCCTCCCCGCCAGTCAAATCAGCTTGGGCAACCGAAACAATTTTTTTTAAATTTTTAGCTGCACTATGTTTTAACCTGAAGTGAAGAAAAAAGAGAGTTTTATACATGGTTCGCAAAAACGGAGACAGGTCAGTTCGCCCCACGATTCAGTTCGCCCCGATCAGTTCGCCCCAAGATCAGTTCGCCCCGTTTTTAAAAATGACCATTATGCCATAAAAAACAAACCCAAAGTTATTTTTTTAACTTTTTTGTAGTTCGGGAACATGTTTGAGTCCATCCATACGCTGGCCTACCTTGCCTAAGCCTTAAAAAAACGGGGCGAAACTGATCGTGGGGCGAACTGACCGGGGCGAACTGATCATGGGCGAACTGACCGTACACCCGCAAAAACAGCAAATTTGCTGAAATGCAGCAAAAATAATTGGCGTTGTGTGTTTATTGAAAACAGCAAAATTGCAGCAAAAATGCAGCAAAATTTTTGCTGCATTTCAGCAAAATTTTGCTGCATTTCTCCGTCTCCCACATATTACGCGTTTTGCATTTTTTCAACTATAATTTTTGCTTTTTTTCTTTCTGCAGTCAGAAAATATATGAAACATCCGTATAACAGCAATACCTAGGCTATATGCAGCCCGTAAAAGTCACTCTGAAAGGGGAGGGAGGGATTTTCATATAAGCATCGGCTAGGTCACAGGTTCAAATCCACCTGGATGCATGACCTATTTTTCACACCATTTTTCATATTTTATTTTCAAGTTTGGTATGAAAATAATGCTCATCCTCATGGCTATCCGGCGAGACTATCAGTGCATGGTTAAACAACTATAACAGCTGAGTTGAAGGCTGAAGCCTACCTGAATCAGCTGCCTCATTTTGTGTTTTTCCTTGATTGATGTTTTGTATCTTCTTTACAATTACACATTTTTTATACCAATGTGTAGCCATGATTCTAGGCTATGGCTTATATCTAAGCTATAATAAAGTTGAAAATCGGAATTTAGTAATAAATAAAATTTAAAATCGTCCAATCTAGGGCCATCCTATTCGTCGAACATACTCTCTTTTCTCTTGATCAAACCTTCGCGAGCTACCAACTTTTTATAGTAATTTAAATGTGAAAGCATTTATATATTATTCCTCGTGCAACTCTGACTCTAAAAAAGGAACAAAAGAAAGAGATAAGGACAGATTAGAAGGATGACAGCGAAGACGAAGAAGGGATTCAGAACTTTTCAGACACCTCTTGAGCCTAAAAGCTTCTAGGATTGACTTAGGTTTGGTCTATCAAACGAAAAAATGCTGTAAATCGCCAATCTAAATGGCGAAAATCTTAAAAAAATTATAAGTTTACCATCACTCACGATCAGTACTCAGGTGGCCCGATCTTCGTAGTTGAGTAGTTGGTGGACCCAGGTGGGGGTACCCAGCTGGTGTTACTCAGGTGAGGGATACCAATATGAGGAGTACCTAGGACGGGAATAACCATGAGGTAGTACTCAGTGGTGGTACCCAGGTGGGGGAGTACACAGGATAGAGCTACGCAGAAAAGAGGTACCAAGGTGGAGTAGTATCGAGTAATCCAAAAAGATTCGGAAAATATTGAAAATTTCGCGTAGGTAGCTTCTTGCCCCATCGACTTACCCAGGAAAATCGGTGACAGAATTTAAGCTACCTGTAAGCTCTTCTATACGAAACACAAAATATATTATACTTAAACAAATATGAATGAGTTGCAGACAAATAAAATTCAAACTTAAACTTTTTTATGATTTTCCGAATTTTTCCAAACCATCCTGTACACGGGAGGGGTACTCAAGTGGGGATCCCAGTTTGGGTACCCAGCAGTCCCTCTTGTCGGATAGACATTAGAATGAGCATTATTTTCATACCAAACTTGAAAATAAAATATGAAAAATGGTGTGAAAAATAGGTCATGCATCCAGGTGGATTTGAACCTGTGACCTAGCCGATGCTAATATGAAAATCCCTCCCTCCCCTTTCAGAGTGACTTTTACGGGCTGCATATAGCCTAGGTATTGCTGTTATACGGATGTTTCATATATTTTCTGACTACAGAAAGAAAGAAAGCAAAAAATATAGTTGGAAAAATGCAAAACGCGTAATATGTGGGAGACGGAGAAATGCAGCAAAATTTTGCTGAAATGCAGCAAAAATTTTGCTGCATTTTTGCTGCAATTTTGCTGTTTTCAATAAACACACAACGCCAATTATTTTTGCTGCATTTCAGCAAATTTGCTGTTTTTGCGAACCATGATTTTATACCAAGAACTCACTAGTATGAAAAAATTCGAAAAAAAATTGCCTTGGTCCCCAAAGCTAATTTGGCTGAGGCCTCAGATTCACTTTAGCCACAAACACGTAACGATGCTCATGTTGCAATCGATGCCAGCAGTAGTTTCAATACGCACTAGTGGCTGAACCACTTCGCCGAGAGTCGATCCCTGGGACTATTAAATCGACTATTTAAATCTACTCCATTTTTTTTCGAAATACGGTATTATATCAAAGCAATTCAGACTAGTTATCTTATCAACAAAAAATAATAAGTTGCTTTATATTTCCGTCTAAATTTGTTTATATATTTTTAAAGCCTAACAGTGAAAACTTTATAATACTGCTTACTGCTAACTGAGTAGAAACAGTCAAAAGTGTCTAACAAAATTATTATTATTAGTTTTTATCTTCTTATTTGGAAAAGATGGTGACCGCATTTTTTTAAAAGTGTATGGCGTTCCGTCTGCCGTCCTTGATTTTTGGCCTCTTATCCGCCATCGGTTTTATGTGAAACGTTTGTCGCCCTAATACAGCAACAATGCAGTTTGCTATAATCTCCCTCTTTTTGTAACGCCAGCCCTGGAATCCCGGGAGGTCAGACGAGTTAGGATTAGCCATTATGTCATCCAGAGTACAGGCTTAATTTTCCAGTTTCACTTTCACTTTTTTATTTTTCTCTGGCCAGGACTGAATAATGATTTCCCATTTTGGACCGTGTCCATTTTTTCTGTGACAAATAAGGGAATTTAATATTCGGCAAATTTAATAAGTGATACTAATATTGTCTTACTTTTTTAAGTAAAAAGCTCTTAATATTAATACCACATATTTTTTTTTCAAACAGTCTACTTTTCTTATTTTTCAGAGACAAAAAGAATGCATTTTATGGCAATTTTAGTGTATTTTTAGGCTCTACAATACAACATGCATGAAATTCTGTGCTATTTCACCAGAACAGAATTGATTTATTTGTGTCTTATCAGCAAGCGACTGAAAAAACATATTTCACTTCACTATCCAAACTACCCTACTTTTAGGCTGCTTAATTATCGTACGACATGGTTTAACCAAAACATGAATAGTACATATTGTATCGGGTCTACTATCAATATCAATCTGGATGGTCGAAAAAAACAATTTTTGTCGAAACTGACTCCTAAATTCTTGCGCTTTCGCAGCTATGTCTCGATAACTCTCAAAAAAGAGTCATTTTTGAGGAAACTTATTTGTAAATACTTGTGCTTAAGATGCAAACCCAGCTCGCTTTATTTGCTTGAACGTGTGCTGGATCAGCTGCATCAGAGCAAGCACTTATGGCAAGGTGGCCAACTAGAAATTTGTTTTGATGACCGTATTCTAGCTTGTTTAACTCAACAACAGCTTTGGAATTATTTTTTCAAAAGGTGTGATTTTCAAAATTATCCAATATAACGTGTTTTAAAACGAAAATTTTTGACGATTTTCGAAAATTGGATTAGTCTCCTTCTTGTTTGTCAAAATCAAGTTGGTCACAAAATTTTGACGATTTTCGAAGTGGCCTCTGAAGTTTGGTCTTTCCCGTTGATTTTTTTTTATCGTTTGTTGGTTTTCAGGTAACACCTTAGAAAAAACCCAAAAAATTTTAAAAAAAATTTACCGTATTTTCTCTAATAAGCACCCCCCCCTCGACTTTGAGGGTCTGAATCTCAGTGTAGAAGCAATACTTTGCAAAGCTGTTTGATACGTTTTCTTAACTTCCACGAGCTCTACCGATTCCACTTTTTAGATTTTGGTTGAGCACCCGAAAATCTCGAAATCGAATTCCAAATTTTCCGATTTTCGGGGGTTTGAAATAAAAGCGCCCCGGGGCGCTTATTAGAAAAAATACGGTACATGGGAATTAAGATGATCTTAAAACAACATTTCTCAAAATCGTCAAAAACCTTAGCGATCACGTATTTGCTCTCTCCCTCAACTCTCATGTATTTTTCTTTGTATTTCATGTCTGTCACTTTTTTTTGATGTTTCTAAAACGACCGCGACACCACTTCTAAAAAGTATCATTTTCAGGAGTCACTAAAACCTATTTTCGACCTATTTTGCTATAAAAGGACTCAAAAAGCAATTTTGGTGCTACTGTAATATACCACCCCCCCTCCCGAAAAAACCCTCCTGTGATTTAACCCTCTTTCCTGATAAATTTTAGGCTCAGGAATTAGGCTTGGCCCTTAGGCTTCGGGCCCTAGGCATTAGGCTTAGGGACAACGCATAATAATTTCACCACTTTTTAAAAAAAAGTATGGTTTTGAAGTACAGTCGACTCTCGTTAAACTGGCACTCCAATAAACTGGCACCCTCGATAAACTGGCCCATTGAAAAAGTCCTATTTGCTGGCCGACAAAAGAAATTAGGCAAAGTAACATCCCAATAAACTGGCACCCCCGATAAACTGGCACCCAGACTGGTCCCCAGGGGTGCCAGTTTATCGAGAGTAGACTGTACCTAAAAAAATTATTGGGGGAGTATATTACAGCAGGTTTGGAGAGGGGGGGGGTGATTATATTCCAGTATCGTCGCATTTTTATTGAATATTATGTGCTGTCTCGTGTTGTAAATGGCACCAGTGCAGCACCGGTTGCTTGCTGCACTGTTGCCGCAGTTTTCGAAGTAGGCATTGTGAACTGGTGTCGGTGCCAAAATTTCCGGGATCGATGTTGTGAGCCGGTTTCAAGTTAACAACACTGAATGAAAAAGTATAAAGGTTTCCGTATTTAGCTACGCGGCTAGGATCAGGATCAAGGATTATCCTTGATCCTGATCTCGGGTCTGAATACCTGCCCAGAGGCTCGAAAATATGTATTTAAATGTCTCAATAATCTCTGAAAATTTCTGTGACTGTTCCTTACATACACTTTATTTACAGCATTACCAATGACACTGATTCCTTCAAGTCTCTGAGGTTGCTAGCTCAAACAATACACCTTGATATTCTGCCTATTTACTCGTTTAACCCTTTATTCCGTGATTGTAAACATGTATATTTACATAACATTTTGTGTGATTTTAACGATATCGTGGAATATCTACATTCACCCAGAAGCTCTGGATGCGAAAAAAGTTTACACTTACGAGGAGCCTATAAAATAAGCGAAGATGAGATTCTTCAAATATGCCAAATAGTTGAACAGGTATGTGTTTGTTGAACTAGAGGTGAAAAAGCCATAAGAATCGCCTAAAAATATAAAACAACGAAATTTGTTTCAAGCTGAGCTAAACTCTGAAAAAGTTTTAAGTTATTTTAAAACATCAAATAGAGCTTACAAAGTATGGAAAACCCTGATACAAAAGTTTGTAGGTAGCATCGATCTGTAAATGGTTGACCCGACTTTGTTCAATTTGCGCATTTGTCAATCGTTTAGTTGTCCACACTAATACCCAGTGCTTGCGATCATCGCTGACTTTGAACGACACCACATACGGCTCGTCTAGATTTCCTGAAAGTAGGTTGATATTTTTCAAGTGCACAATGAAATTTTTATTTTTACCGGGCTGAGAAGAATTTTGAGAAGCGTAGTTTTTCAGATCAGAAAGCTTCATCTGTACCAGTTGACCAGCTTTCATAGATTCATATCGTACAAAATCGTTGATCTGCTTTGGCGAAGGGAGTTGGTGCTTTGAGCGATCCAGCGAGTTCTAGGCAATCAAACAGTAATAATAATTAATAACTAACACGCACAAACCTTCAATCTCTTTTGCATTTGAGTGGCGGTAAGGGTAGGGCCTCCATATGATTCAAGCTCCCGAAGTTTTTCTTTTCACTGGTGAGTCTAGCCTTCCACTCGAAGAATTCTCCTTCATTTTCACAACTTGCAACAGATTTCCAGTTTCGCGTCATCTGAACCGTTAAGTTTAACAAAAACAGCAAAAATTCTAACAAAAGGGGGCACTTTTTCATAAAAGGGGGCACTTTTTCACAAAAAGGGGGCACTTTTTCGCCTTTTTGACTAAAACGAAAAAAAGGGGCACTTTTTCACAAAAAGGGGGCACTTTTTCGCCAAAAGGAGGCATTTTTCCGTATCGTCCGCCATTTTTAAGCGAAACAAAGATTTCGACCTGAAACTTAAAAATACAAAATATCTGATGTTCGAAAAATACAATTTTTTGAAAAAAATGCAAACAGATCTGACCAAGCACTATTTGAATCAACTTGAAAAAGTGTCAGACCCTAGCTGGGAACGAACTTGAGGTGGGGGTCGTTAAATCAAGGTTTCGTTAGTAGCGCCGTTCATTCATGTCTCATAAGGAAATTTTTAGAAATTTGAAAAATCAATATCTGCCTGCTACTTTAATTTTTGGATGATTTGTGAACCTAGTGAACTAAGCATGAATCCTATGAATAAAAGATTAGAAAACAGAAACACACTGGAGTTCATGCAATTCAAATTATTGGAGAAAGCTTTCAGTATCATAAGAAGTTACATCTTGACAACATAAATTGATTCTTGAAATATGTACAAATGCTTATGAACGTCAAGAGTTAAAAGTGTTCTATAACTTTTGTACAATATTTTCATAACCTCGTTGCGTTGTTCTTATTGTTTATGACACTTTTTTATAAACTCATTCAAAGAATTAAAGGGGCATGCCCGTCACCGATAAGAATATTTTGAAAGGCGGATACCAGTGAAATTCGAACGAGAATGAAATTGACGCAATTTCGGAAAAGCCGATGAAAAATTATGCACTCATTTGGAATTGAAAGGTACAGGATTTTTCACCGCCACTAAATTACCTGCCAGCATATTTTCAGCGCCACTGATTTCACCGCCACCAAAGTGACCTCCAACCAAACTTTGACCACCAGCATAATTATACGATTTTTAGATCTGAATTTATTCAGTTTTTTAAAAACTTTTGATAAAATAAACAAAAATAGGTGTAAACGTCAAAAAAATGCTCGTTTGGTGGTGAAAGGCGTGTCAGATTATCACCAAGTCAGCGCTTTTTAAAGTTTACATGTATTTTTAATATGTTTTTTTCAAAAGTATTAGTATCAAAATGTAGCTGATATTCAGGGCTACAATTTGGTTACAAAACTTTAAAATTAAATAAATTTAGATTCAAAAATTAGTATAAATAAGCTGGTGGTCAAAATTTGGCTGGCGGTCAATTCAGGCGACCGTCAAATTAGTGGCGATGAAATCAGTGGCGGTGAAAATTCTGATTTAGTGGCGGTGAAACGTATCTTACACGAATTACCGAGTATTACAGTGAGCAGTCGCTTTCCCATTAGGCCATCCATGCTGTCACATAATAAGAACGATCCTTATTCGTTATAACCGGGGGAGTACTTTACAAATTTTTGTCTTAAAATAATTGTATTTAAATTGAAGTGATACCATCTTTTTGAAATTTCCCCATCAGCGATGGGCAGGCCCCTACAATAATTACCACCATATCTCCTGCTCGCAACCTCCACCACATCTGATATACATGGTTTGCTTGTTTTAGGGCTGTGAAAGTGATGGTCTTTCAGGCTCTCAAAGATCTGATGGCTCTGTAATGGCTCTATCACAATTGAAGGTGTAAATGTAAATGTAAGTGTAAGTGTAAATGTTTTTGGTATTGTGAAGACACCTTACATTTACACTTACACTTACACTTACATTTACACTTACCCCTTCACAATACAAATGTAAATGTAAATGCAAATATTTTACTTATTAATTTTTATTGCTAAAATCCTGCTTATTTATCAACAAATATATATTTTTTGAATTTTAACTGCTAGTAGTGGAAAGTTTTCAATTAATGATATTCTTAATCAAACTTCAATCAAATCATATTTTCTTGGAAATCCACACTACCGGCACCATTAAAAGTGAACGCAATTCACCAGTTCCAACACGCAAGAGAAAGAATTTTGAGGAGGCTATCCTTACAACTCTTACCAAGATCAACTCGTCTCCAAGCGTAGATATCTCTTCCAGTGCAAAGACGGTTGATGAGATTTACAAGCGAATTCAGAACGCAGAGCAGCCGAAAACTCTCTTGGAATTCAAAAAAGACATCAACAAAATTTGTAGTGAGTATGAAGAGTGGCTTGTCAACCGAGAATAGTTCATTAGTATTTCAGATAAAAATATCGATATTTGTTTTTAAAAATCCATATTTGTTTTTAAAAATCCATATTTGTTAAAAAAAAAACATATTTAGCAATAAAAACGAAAATAAGTGAAAACTTTGCATTTACACTTACATTGGTATTGTGAAACCGTAAGTGTAAATGTAAGTGTAAGTGTAAATGTTTTTGGTATTGTGAAGACACCTTACATTTACACTTACACTTACATTTACATTTACACCTTCAATTGTGATAGAGCCATAAGGGTCTAAAGTCTCGAAAAAACGTGACTTTGTCTGTCAGTTGTTTTTATTTGCAAATGTTCTTTTTTAATCTGAAAAACTATTTAGACCTATACTGTGAAACCTCTATTAGTCTCCCACCATCTCATGATCCCCCACTCCTTATTTTTTTTACCAGGATTTCATAGTTAATGCCATTTTTATTTAAAAAATTTAAAAAATTTTTTGAGGTTGAAAATTAATCCTTCATGGGCGACTGATAGAGGTTATACCGTAACTTTGTTCAACTTTTATCTTTAAAGGACCATACTTGTTGATGACAATGGGAATTTGGGTAACTCAAATGCGCGCGGGACACTTTTTTTTATTCCGAAATTATTTTTTTTAATCATTCATATGTAGTAAGAATGAATGATCAAAATAACACAGCAGACACGAGAATTGAACCTAAGACCAATAGTCACCACACTACGCTGCTATACTACTAAGCTACTTGGGTCACTTACATGAATTATGTTTTTTATTATTATATTCCAACAACACATAATTCAAAAAATATTTTCGGAGTAAAAAAGTGTCCCGCGCGTGTTTGGATTTGCCAAATTCCCATTGTCATCAACAAGGGTCCTTTAACTTGGTCCTTTAACGCGGTTTCGGGTAGTATCCACGCACGCTAAAAACTCGTTTTCTAAGCAATCAAAGCATTTAGATGATAAAGTGTGACAACGATAATTGTGCTTAATGGTTATGGACAATGACGCCGATTATAAAATGGCTATTCAAAAAAAAAGACTAGTGAATTAAACGTATTTTTTGAAAGACTTACCATTGTAAAAATTTCTATCGAAAAAGACGTACTTTTTTAAATCACTGCTGCGAGTCTTGCTATTGTTCGAAGTGTGCGAAAATGCCTCTTTTTATTTGTAACATACCGCCGAATATCGCAGATATTATAAAGGCTTAATAGAAATTTAATTTAAAAAAGTGACTGTTACAAAACAGCGCTTATTAACATTGCCAAAGGTCGACACAAAACAATAAAAAATTCGATGCTACTCTTTTTCAACACATTAAAAATCAATTTTACAACCCCCGCCCCTCTGCAATATTATTTCAGGGGTAACTTAAAAACCATAATTTTAAACATGTTTTTTTTGAGAAAGCTGATATTAGTAATTGCCAAGCCTTGAGGCAAAGTCTATGGCCTACGAGCCTGATTATTCGGAGAGGAGGGGGGCGGGAGAGTGAGTGGTAAAACCGAGTAGCGTCGAAAATTCTTTATCTAGAAATATTTGAAAGTTTGTTACGCGGAGTATAGGACGAGCTTAATAATATTGCATAATTCAAAAGTCACAACTAAACACATGAAACCAAAATGTGGAGAGACAACCACAGCCGAACATAAAAACTGATAAAAATTATGCATAAAAATGATGAGATTAGTTTCAAAAATGTGTTGTGAAAAAACTAATCCAATAGAACCAGTGACAAACAAATAGCTTTGAATTTTTGAACGCCCACTAACTGTGCATATGAAAAGTTGGACAACCAGACTTTTAATTCCAATAATTTATTCAATTTTGCTCATTTTGTTGGGTATAAAGAAACAGCTAATCCATGCAATAATACATCTTTCACATAAATCTTCCAGCCAATTAAAATTTCTACAAAATGCTACTTTTCACTTTAGTAGTTAGTAGCTGTTTCATATCGGGTATGTTAAAGAAAATAATAATATTATTTTAGTAGATTGACAAATTATCTTTTACAAAAGTTTTATCGTCGGACTTTTTTATAAAAGCACTTTGAGTGTAAAAGCCTTTTTCATTGCCTGAGAAACTTAAAAAAGAGGTATTTGCAGCCGAATTTTAAGATCGTATATCAGAAATCATGTAACACGCACCGATTCAAAGTTTTATTTTATTGGCATAAATTCGTCCCTGAGCCACAATCCCGAAAATCGCCAGTTTTTGACCCAAAAATAACTGTAGTCAAAAACGAACAACTGTAGAGTTTCTCGTATATTATACTAGAAATTCTAGAGTTAAACATAGGATAAATGTGAGTTACGATGATTATGTGGTCAAAATGAGTCATTTTTTGACTTATTTTAGAGTGGGACAAAAACACGTTTTCATACAAACAGTTGGCAAAACAGCTGGTGCCAGTGCCAGCCATAAGCCTGGCGAATGCCAGTGCCAAGTACAGGTGCCCGTTTAAGAAACACTGAACCAATAAAAAACACAATAGACAGTTATTGATGGGGCAATAGCTAACTTAACATGAGAGAGTGTTTATTCCTCTTAGCATCCCTGATTCAGTATTGACTAATCTTAGAAGTTTGTGTTATTTTCGTAATGCAGGATTGTTGTTTTCCTAATTTTTTTGCAATATTTGGAATATGGGATTGGAATTTCAGAAATTTTTAGGATTCCGATCCCGGCAATCCTGGTAATTCATTTTAGTGTTGGAATTTTAGATTTCGAATTATACATCGGTGGGATTCAGCATTAGCAAAATTCCATATTTTTATCAAAAAATATTCGGCCACTCTTTAGTAACACTTTTCTATGCGTTAAAGTGCTAAAACACCTAAAAACATTTATTTTAGGTGCTTTTGGAAGGCCACCGAACAAGGGAGTCCGGTCGTCATATTGCTTTATCAATAATTTTATGTTGATAACTGTAACAACTCTAACACCCATCACGACTCTAACAAAAATTTAATTGACAATTAGTGCTGGGTATTTCAAAATTTTGGGACTTGCTCTTGTTCTTGGGTCGGAGCGGAGAATCTCAAAGCCAAGAGCGGAGAATTGCCTAGCACTGGTGTCAAGCCGGAGGGTGCTAGACAGAAAAACATCTTCTTGATTCCTTCCGAGGGCACCAAGCCTTCCGCTCAGAAAAAGCTGTAAAAAGTTTTTCTGCGGTATAGTCCTATAAACTTGAAACCAACAACCATTCCGCCCTAAAACTAAACTTTGAAATCTGTTTTAGGAGTGTCTAGTTTGACTGATGCACAGAGAAGCGCAGTCTTGGATTCTCACAACAACCGTCGCTCTCAACTAGCCAAAGGACAAGCCTTGGATAACAACAATACTGCTATGCCTGAAGGCAAAAATATTTACCATTAGTGAGATTTTTTGCTATTGCTCACAAAAAATGCAAACTTTATATAAGATTTACAACCAAACCCTGGAAGACAGTGCTCAATTGTGGGCCAACAATTGCACAGCGAAACACTCCGGACCAGGAGAAAACATGTATTACCTGTCTGGTAATGTTTCTGCAGGTATGCTATTACTGCTGTCTAAGATAACAATGAAACGCTAAACAAATTTCCAAACCTTCTTGCCAAAGAGGGGTCAATTTGATGGGTACAAAAAGTTTGGCCGCCGGCATATTTTGACCGTCAGCATATTTATACTAATTTTTAGATGTGATTTTTTTTATTTATAAAAAGTTTTGTAACTAAACTGTAGCCCTGAATATCAGCTAAATTTTGATACTAAAACTTTTGGAAAACGAGACAAAAATAAATGTACACTTTATAAGGCGCTAACTTCGTGATCACTTCGTGATCTGATACGTCTTTCATCAACAAGTTACGCCTTTTGAAGTTTAGACCTATTTTTGTTTTGTTTTCCAGAAGTTTCAGTACCAAAATGTAGCTGACATTCAGGTCTACAATACGGTACTAAACTAAACTTTTAAAAATAAAAAAAATCTAGATCTAAACATCGGTCTGAACATACTGGCGGTCAAATTTGGTTGGCGTCACTTTAGGGCGCGGTCAGTTTATTGGAGATCAAATTAGTGGCGGTGAAAATATATCGGCGGTCGAACTGCCGGCGGTCAAACGTCCAGTACCCAATTTGGGTCACCAATTTTCATTGTAAAGATTTTTTGAGGCAACCTTTATTAATGCATGTGAATAATTTCATATGCCGAGACGATTCGATTGACCGATTTTCCAAAATTGGCAAATTGTCAAAGTTTAAATGGTCAAATTACGACTGTTCGATTTTCAAAGATCAAAATTTAGCCAAAAAAAGTTTGTAAAGTGCGAGTTGCAAAGGATGCAAATTATCCGAAAACTAGCAACTTGTGTTTTTTATATTTTAATTAAATTTTTTTATTAAAAAAATTTAATTTTAAAAATATTTTTAAAAAATTACAGAAACAGCTTTGTTAGCTGCCTCGGATTTCTGGTGGGGTGAACTAGCTCAGTTTGGAATGAACCGTGACTTAATTTTCACCCAAGCTGAAATACCAGTCGGTCATTGGTCTGAAATGGCTTGGGGCAGAACTACTCAACTAGGCTGTGGTGTGACCTTCTGTCCTAATGGAGCACCACCCTTTCCTTGGCCTACCGCTACTCTTCTTTTTTGCCACTACCGAGAATAGTTAGTGTTATTCACACTTATTTTTGAAACTAATTTGACTACTTAAGTGGAAACTATCTGAATAACAAGGTCTACGAAGCAGGCAGTCCTTGCACTAAAGATAAAGATTGCACTACCTTTCCCAACTCTTACTGCAATGCTAATATGGGGTTGTGCTTAACTGTGCCACTGTCATCTTTGCCAACAGCACTTCCAACTACCACTACTATACCAACTACTACTGTGGCACCTGAATTCACTACTTTGACAGCTGCAGAACGAAGCATGGCCTTGGATTATCACAATTCTTATCGGTCTCAGCTAGCCAAAGGACAAGCAGTTAATAAGAGCAAAGAAACTATGCCGCAAGGCAAAAATATATACCAATTGGTAAGAAATTCAGAGGCTCTTCGTTTTCGATCAATCCCTATTCCCTTCAAAAAAAGTTACTCGGTTTAAGAGTGAGTTTCGATGCTTAGAGAATTAATACTCTTAGGATCCTAACCATCCTGAATAAGAAGCCCCTGTTTTGTCCCTTCCTCTCTCAATACAGCCCATAATCCCTTCAAATTGCTTTTCTGGTCCTTTGATAGCAAAATACATACTTAAAATGGTTTTTAGACACTCCTGAAAATTTTGATTTTTGAGGGGAGGGAGGTATAACCAAGTAGCTGCTAGGATTGGGGGGATAAAATCGAGTAGCGCCGAAAATCCGTTATTAATATATTCAATTTATACTTTTTAAGAGTTACGATGAATCACTAGAAGCAAGTGCACAGGCTTTGGCTAACAAGTGCAAACTTACAGGTTCTCAACCTGGTGTACATATGTTGTCTTATCCTATTAAAGCTTCGTTCGGTAAGATATTTTTGCATTTTCATATTTTTTTAATCTTTAGTGACTAAAGTGCACTTAGAGGTGAAATTTCTAACTAAAAGTGTTTTTACAGTCGTACGGTTTTTCGTTGTTGAAATTATAGTTTATTCAGTCTGTGATTTTTTTCATCTTGACAAGAATCATATCTCCGGGCTTTATTCTTTAACCCTAAAAAAGTCGGAAAAATTTTAAATCGATTTTGAGATTTTTAAAAAATATTGAAATAGGAATCAGGTGAACGCGTGCTGAATAAGAAAATGCAAAAAGCGGATTCGAAAATTGTTTTTCTGGGCTGAGATATAGGTCATTGACGGGGGCCTTTATTAGAGAGGGGGCTTTTGATAGAGAATATTCGGTACTTTAGTTAGTTTAATTTTTTTATTGTTTACAATACTGATTTTCGAAGTTAAAGCGTAGTTAAAAAACTACAAAACATAATCTACAGAAAAAAAGGCTTTTGCGAGCCTCCTGCGCCCCCTTCGTGGGTTCAGAGTTTATTTATGCGGTGGGCCCCAGTATTCAAAAGTATGTACAAAATCTTCCTTTTTGTTCAAAATTGGCTTTTATTGTCTTTTTCTAGCCCGATATAGGTTTCAATTATCTTAAAATGTTCAAAAAGGTTTTCAGACGGTCTCAAAACTCAAAAAGAAAGAGAAAATTCAAAAATAATGCCTTTTTCGAGCTCCTGAGGCAATTTCAGGTCGATATGGGTGTTTGAGACCACTTTAAAAAAATTTGATTTGGGCGATGTATATGACGCTCAAACGCAAGTAGCGCCGTCTTTTTCATTTTTCTAATTTTAAATCTTTTTTTTTGCAAAAAATGTTTTTTGAAACAGACCATATCTTTAGATGCAATCAGAAATTGTTTTGAAAGCCTAGCTTTTTTAATAATGAGCCATTTAAGAAATACAATTTTTTAGAATTCGTGATAGAAGGAGCCACGCAATATTGGTGGTCAGAACTTGCTCAGTTAGGCATCAATCAACAGTTGAACTATACACAAGTTGAGGCCATGAAAACAGTTAGTCATTGGTCTCAAATGGCTTGGGGCAAGACAACTTCGCTTGGTTGCGCCATGGCCTGGTGTACCGATAGAGCACCGCCAGTGGGAAATGCTACTATTCTAGTCTGTCAATACAAAGCAGTGTAAGGGCGATATTAAAAACTTCCTATTGATATATATAACCTTTTAGTGGGAGCATAATTAACCAGCTGGTCTATGAAGCAGGCAGTCCTTGTGCAATAGATGCAGACTGCACTACCTATGCGAATTCTAACTGTAATGCTACCTTGGGATTGTGCTCGACTAACGCATAAATAAATGAGAGAATCATCTGATCAAATAAACCAAAAACGTTAAACCGTTACCCAACATAAACTGTGGAAATTTTTTCATCAATAAAAATGCAAAAGTTATATCTCGGTGATGCGTAGTGGTGACAAAATGGATGGTTTTACTTATATGGTTTTACTTACTTATAAAAAATATATTATATGGAGGCCGGAGAATCTATCATACAGTTAGAACTCACTGTCTTTCCTGAGTTCAATTAAGTAATCTATAAGTGTTCACTGACCACACAAAGACACTTCTCACAGCACGCCAACATTATCTTTGTATTGATCGTCCTTTGTTTTTTATAATCTTTTTCGAAGAAAATAAATCTGAAAATGAAGCCATGTGGTTAAAAAAGTTTCAAATTTCATTTTTCGCACGGGTGACATCACATAGCATAGAATTGGATTAACATAAAATGGCGATAAGAGATGAAAAATAAATAAAAAAAAGTCGGCGTTTCTTGCATGTATCCGCCACCACCCCCCCCCCTCAACTAACTTTTTTTAATGTTCCCAAACAGCCTATATCGACCTAAAGTGGCCTCAGAAGCTCGAAAAAGGCATTATTTAAAACAAAGGCATAATATTTGTATTAAAAAAACATGGTAAAACAGGCAAAAGGTCAAAATTTAAAAACTTTCAAAACTCAGTTCTTTATTGACCAAAAGAAGTGTGTGTTTCGATCTCCTGAGGCAATTTTGAGCCGATATAGGGTGTTTTGAAATTTATTTAGGGGGAAGGGGCATATGCAAGTAACGTTAAAAATTCAAGTAAGATTTTGACGTCAAACTATTTTTCTTCTTCTTCTCGTGTTGAACCTTCGCGCGAAGAGCATTTGTCGAGACTCAAGTTTTGTCACGAACTAAATTTTGTCGTCTATTAAAAATCGCGAGGCATTTTTAAATAGCTGCTGATCTATACAGTAGTAATGATGATTCCGCGACATTTGACCCCTAGAGTCGTTTGACTCCTCGGAGCTGTTTGACTCCTACAATTGCTAATGGCCTGTTCACATACTGAGAGTGAGAGTAAGGGGTGTTCACAATGCACCTTACTCTCACTCTCACTCCCACTCTCACTCTCGGGTGTTCACAATGCTTTTTTCCTTTTGCGTAAAAACTAATTTACTTGTTTTTTTTATTTTTAAAATTTGTCCATAATAACATGGATTGCGACCAGATATTGTGAAAAAACAAACTATATTTGAATTTTTATAGGCAAAAAAAGCTGAAGTTCTTCATGACATCAATCGTCTCCTTCTCTTTTGGACTAATTTGAGGTCGAATATATGAAAGACGGGGATGCCATGACAATTTTTTAGGAATAGAGAGCTCACGCAATTCATCACAGCCAGCTGTAACCAGCATTCGAAATTTCCCTCAACCTTCACACAAATGGTGTCGAGAACGTTATTTCACACGCTTTGAAAACCGTGAACACACTGAATTTTGAATTCTCCCTATTTGTGCAGTCAGTTTGTTGGATTCAAGCGTTACGAAAGGATAGCAGCTTCACTCTCTTGGAGTTAAAAGAAGATATAAGAATAATTTTGGACAAATATGAATCGAGGCTCGGATAGGGAGAAATAAATGAAGAACTAAGAACATAAAATAATGTTTAAAATGCTATGAAACCTCTATTAATAGTCCTGTGTCTATTATCGAAATTTTACATGATAACTATCCAACAAGCAATCTTTTGTCGTAATTTACAATATTATGATGAAATTTCGAAAATAAAATATTAAAATAATTAGTTAAATGCAAAATAGTAAAAACGCATTGTGAACACCCGAGAGTGGGAGTGGGAGTGAGAGTGGGAGTGAGAGTGAGAGTAAGGTTGTTCACAATGACAACTTACTCTCACTCCCACTCTCACTCTCAGTATGTGAACAGGCCATAAGCATTTTGTGATTTCTTGAAATAAGGAATGGAATAAAAAGATTAAAACAGTAAATTCGTTTTTTTTGGTTAATAGAACAACAAAAGCATCAAAGAGAGAGCATAAACAGTTAATTGAGTATTTGTTTCCAAAATTCTATTCGCTCATCATTAAGTTCATAGCAATGCCACCGAGGTACAGTAAGCCATTTCGAGTAGAGTTGATCTCTTGCGTTTTGCACCTTCTTCATAGAATTGATGAAATGCCAAATAGACGGATGTTCGACTCCCAGCTTACCCTGGATCCTGTTATTGGCTGCTCTAGCGTTATTGTTTGTACGATAGGACTTGCCCCGATTTTTTTGATGCATATTCCACTAATCAATTTTGAATTTCGGATCCTTGACGACAAAACGACGGCCTTGTCTTATTGTCGGTCTTAGCAAAAGTGTCAATTTTCATTTGCAAGTTTGCAATTTTCCGGTTTGGACACACAATGAACTGTCTGTTACTCCGAAAATATTTTTAGGCGCTACTTGGATATACATACCCCTCCCCCCCCCCCCCCCAAATCAACTTTTTTTAAAATGTTCCCAAACACCCTATATCGACCTAAAATCGCCTCAGAAGCTCAAAAAAGACATTATTTTTGATTTCTGGTCAATGAAAAATCGAGTTTCTAGACCACCCAAAATCACCCATTTTGACCATTTTTAAAGGGATTTAGGTCTGTATTTGGGTGGAAATGGACCAAAAAGGTGCCAATTTCTAACAAAAAAGGAAGATGTTGAACAAAGTTCTGTTGACTGGGGCCTACCGCATTAATAAACTATGGTATGCATACCTTTTTATGCATCCATAGTCACTTTCGAGTGATTTGCGTCTAAGGTATGTGGGTGTGCGCATCTCAACCCCAAGCAACCAATCTCTAACCAACCAAGCCCCCTGCGCCCCGGAAGGGGGCGCAGGGGGCTTGGTTGGTTAGAGATGCGCGCACTCACTTACCTTAGACATAACTCCGAGCAAGACTCTTGAACAAAAATGCATTTAGAGACTATTTTTGCCCAGCTCCAGTGACCAAAACATGATGAAACAGGTAAAAAGTCGAAATTTAAAAGGGTATATCCAAGTAGGGTCATTTCTAATTATTATTCTTTGATTACATTCACAACTGTTCAAAAATTTTCCAAAGTTTTTAAACCATTTACTAGTTGCTTGATATCGCCAAATCGGACAAGATAGAAGTCTTTCATCACACTGTCACTTGAAAATACTGACTTAATACTGACTTTCGATCTGTCTCCAAAAATACATAGGATTTAAATTTTTATTGCAAAATAAAAAAAAAATTGAAAATTTTTTTTCAGTTTATTTTGTTTAGTATTTCTGGTTCGAACACTAGATCAGCAGGCTAGCTTCAGCAAGGCCGACTTCTACAATTATATTTTCACTTATTTGGGCAATCAGGAAGTCGCTGGGCCTAACTATGCTCAAATCCAACCACTCTTTTTGGATTGCTACACTAGAGGCAGCAACGTTTCTAATTTGCCTAGCAAGTTTTGGTACACTCGCTACGTTGATGTACGTTTGTGTTAGTGAAAATTTTCTACCAGTTTTCGCCCAAATTGGCACTACATGGGTATAACGGCGCACCCATAAAACTTTCGAATAATTAACTACTTTCCACCTCCGAATAAAATTATACCCGGCACTAAATTTTATTTCGACGTTTTTCTTGAAACTTCGCTTCAATGTCTCAAAATTTTTTTGTATTCGCATAGAGCGCTGGATCTAGGCTATCTGATACCGTATAATCTCCATTAAAGGCCCGAGCGATAATTTCTCAACTCTAAAATATCGAAAAAAATTCGGGTTGATGTTAAGATTCTTTGGGTGCTCAACCAAAATCTGAAAAGTGGAATTAGGTAAACTAAAAAACGGGTTTGCAAGATATTTTACTGGGCTGAGATATAGGTCATTCACGGACAAAGAGTGTTTTTTTAATGTTTTTATTGACAAAAATTTAACTGTTTTTTTTCTTGTTGGTGCGCCGGTTAACCCACTAGGTGCCTTCCAATTTTGTCAAAATTTGCTTTTCCATATAAGAGAACTTATCATTAAATCACTAAATATTCTTTCAAATTATTTCAAAAAGTTTTTATATTACCTAAGCTCTTAATGGATGAGATACTAAGTTTATTTAAAAATTTAATCTTATAACCCAATATAGGCACAAACTGATGGAAATTTTGCTGGTGGTCAAATAGTGGAGATAGGATATAAGCTGGAGTTGAATTGGACACAACATATCTACCTGTTTGAATACGTGCATCCCTCGCACCGTCCTTTTACAGGCCTTGACCCTGACTACACTCATCACGGCAACGAAAACCGTATATCATGGATACTCAACCACTAATCGCTTTCCACAAAAACGAAACAAATTCTGTAGAAATAGAATTTACGCGGAATTAGGTTATCTTAAAAACGGGTTTGGAAGATGTTCTCCTCCTGGCTACCCTCCTCTTAGGTAGCCTTATCCTGGCTACCCTTCTCTACCCTCCTACTCGTACCTCTTGCTAGCTTCCCTTCTTCTAAGTACCCCTTCCTGGGCTTGAACACGCAATCAACCGAAATCCAAGCTAAAATCCACCATCTCCGATTTGGAAGGACTTAAAAAATGTTTTTTGGAGCCACCTCAATTTAACGGTCTTGTTATTAAAAAAAGCTGAGAAGTTGAGCCTTAGGGTTCCAGTAAGATATCTGGCATAAATTGCAAAAATTGGCTGAAAATTAGGCCTGAACACAAAAGTGGCGAACACCCACCCATACAGGGCAAATTTTAGATAGAGATCTGTGTAAATACTATAACTTCCTAGAAGTTTTAGTGTTGATTTCTAATTTTTAAAATTTTTCTTATTAATTTGGTTTTTTTACTGACAGATTTGTAAAGTTTTAATTTGTTGGCCAAAACAAATCCTAAAAACTACCCTGCATTGTTGACAAGAAGCGTGTGGTCCAGCGCGCATTCAAACCATTCAAATCATAAAAGCCCAAGTGTCCGCCCTCTTCCAAAGAGAATTTTTCTCTGAGAATACCAATTTCGGCTCTATATGTGTTCGCACCACTCCCAAAAATAATGCCTTGGTCTCCACTGTTGTTTTCTGGGATTTTTTTCTTTTAAGGTCTCAAAAACTATTTTTTGTACACTTTCGAATCATTTTGATAAATAAAAAAATTTGGTATACAAGTTGTGAAAAATATTTTCGTTTGGTCCCCAAGCTGATTTTTTACCTAAATGTCAGAAATGTATACCTCAAAATTTTTAACCATATTTCGTTTTATGAGTGAAAACGGTTTTACCAGTTTTTTTCTACGTTAAATTCCATACAAGATAGTTGTTTTACTTTTTTGTTTTTCCAGAAATCATGGCACCCAACGATCAGCGAAATTTAAAAAGGCAGACTGTCTCAAGTTCGAATCCACCTACGAGCCACCAAATTTCAGCTTTATTTTTATTGTTTTTTCTTTTTGATTTTTCAGACTTGGATTATCAGTCTACGAAAGAACAAGCATTGAATTTGTCATCACAGGTTGTGAGCAGGGTGGTGTCCTCAGCCGGCTGAGGCTGACGGCTGAGTTAGAATTTTGGGCCGGCTGACGGCTGAAGAAAATTTACAGACCTCAGCCGGCTGACACTGTGTCCAAGCAAATGGCGGCTATATTGAAAAGTGATGCAGCTATCTTGTTCAAAATTCTTCGTTCTTGCTCGTGGTGTTATTTGTTTTTTGATGTTATGTTACAAACAATAAAAGTTTTGAGTTTAAAAAAGTTGTCAGAACTTTTTACGCACCCTGTATTCCTCAAAGCTTTAAAATGTATTTGTTTCAATAACACAGTCGACTCTCTGATTAACGTCTTTGAAGGGACCAACCCTAAGGAACGTTGATCAGAGAGGCGTTCAATCGAAAAAGACTTTAGCTCAGACCAAATGACAAATTTTTTAGAGACGTTATTTAGAGAGGGACGTTAATCAAAAAGCCGACTGTACTAGAGACTTTAAGAATAAAAAAAGTTTGCAAAAAAATAACAGGGGGGATCAAGGCAACTTTTTTGCGGGAGGGGTGAGAACATATAAGAACACATAACATAACACATTTTAAGCCGCATTCTCAATGACTGATCCGAACCCTCACTCCACACCCTGACTCTCCATTAGAGACACATCAATTCCAAACCCTCACTTTTCACTCAAATCCACACCCTCACTCCTCACCTGTCCCCAATATATCAATAGCCGAGTGAAGGTTTGGAGCGAGGGTTTAGAAAAGTGAGAATTCGAATGAGGGTTCGGATTTTCTTCCTCACTCTCCAAATCCTCAATCTGACACCTCCCTCTCAGGACAAATTTTTTTTTCCAATTTTTGCACTAATTTTGGTTAATTTTAACGGTTCGATTATTGTTTTTGTGTGAATATGAAGCATGAATTATGAAACTTGCATGATTCTTTTTTCTTGTTCTACTACTGACGCTGAGAAGATATCGGACTCACCTAGATGATATTAGAACCAGCTGGATAGTACGTAATTCACCTGCATTGTACGCAACTTTCTTGCGTATCAATCTTGGTCTTGGATTTCTGGTCAATCTTGTATGCAAAATTAACTAATAACCCGATAACTCGTTTTTTTTTGAATCTGTAAATAAAACAACATTACACAAGAAGGAACTTCAATAGCTAAAATAGATAATTGGAATAGATCTATTCACAAGTGATACCATTCCGCCTTTTCTGCGCTCAAATTGCTCCTCCTGTAGTCGTACACATTTCTTGCAACTCATAATATGCTATCGTTTGGCTTGCTTGTAAGTGGAGTTGAAAGATAACGACCAAGCCTAGTGACAATTGGATAACTCAGCTTGTTTGACAGGGTAATTGACAGTTGGAGGAAACCCGAAAAACTTTTTAATACTGATAGCTTTCCAAAACTCAAGGTAATCTTCTTCCGGGTGATGTATATACAATATTGTATAACCTCGAATAGACGGGCACGCTGCGATACGGGGTTGAGTTTTGTGTCTGAAATGATCCTCACGCTCTTGGCTGTCCAACGAAATCATCAGCGAAGGGTTACACACATACCGAAGACTATTTATAGTCTAAGAAAGGCAAATCGACCGTTTTTGGGTTTTTTTTGACTTAGCTGATAATATTGGCTAAATTATCCTACAAGTTCACGTTTCATATGCTTAAATGTAGCTAAGATTTTAGGCTTTTGTTTGAGCTATCATACAGAAAAAAATATGATATTAAATTACAGCTCAAAATTCAAGAGACATTGAACGATATTCAATTCCATGCCAATACCAATTCCATCCTACACAATTCTGTCACTCACATGAAATCACAAAATTGTTTATACTATTGATCTTGACTTTTGGCCAAGATCTTGCTTGGCCGTTATCGAAAACCTTGGTCTTGATCTTGGTCAAAATTTCGGCCAAAAATCTTGTCTTGGAATTTTGCTTGGTGCCCACTTTCTGTCTCTACTAATTATTTTCAATATTTTTAGGGAAATCAAATAAATTCTGAATGTTTAAATTAAAAATTCACGAAGCTTTTGTAGCTTACGTTACACTTATTTCAAAAAAATTTATCGTAAAATTTTTTTCCATATTGGCTGATATGGGTTGCGATATTGTCAAAAAAATTGGCGCCAATTCAAAAAGTTTTTAAACAAAAAATTTTTTTTGAAATTTTCCACAAAACCGATATTTTCAACTTCAAATGTCAAAACCGCATCGTTTTCACAGCAAACTTCAAATCTCTTTGCAAAAAGTGCTCTGCCATCGAAGGAACTTTATAATGAGTATAATGATTGAAATGAAAATAATGAAAATTTTTTTCTTTGTGACCAGACATCTACTCAAAGGTGTGACGGACACTGTCCAAATATTATGATACTATTAGACATTTCTACTTCAAGAGGCAAAATCTGAAAATTTTTCACAACAAATTAAAAATCGAACTGCAAAAGGTCCTTCATCACTAAAAAGGCTTTCAAAAAAGTATCAACATGCTTGATAAAATATCTCACTGAAAAAAAAAGTAGGCACTCATACGATTTAACCATAAAAGCCCTTATTTTCAACTTCACGCATAATCTCAAAAATTTTCTCAGCGAACCTTAAATCTGACTGCAAAAGGTCTTCCGCCATCGAAAGAGCTATCCAATGAGTACAAACATGTCAGTTGAAATATGCCAAATAAAATTTTTCTTTGTGAACAAACATATACTCGATATCGTTACCCACACATGCCGAAAACTATAGAGAGATTTATTGTTCATTCATAATTTTCTTATTTATCTACTTATTTATCCATTTTATTTTAACGTTTATTTTTCAATTGACCTCTAGGGGGGGATAAATCAGAGTCAAGCTCGTGGGAACTAAGAAAACGCAATAAACACCTGCTCGGAACAAATTTTTCGCTCCGAGATACAGACTCTCAAAGTCGAGGGGGCGTTAATTATAGGGGGTGTTTATTAGAGGAAAAATATATATAGAGGAAAAATATTATTAGAGGAAAATAGTTAGAGGAAAAGAGTAGTTTCCATAATAGTTAGAGTTAGAGGGGTAGTTAGAGGGGGGCGTTGATTATAGGGGGTGTTTATTAGAGGAAATACGGTATCTATATTTTTTATACTTTTTTATACATTACGTAGAAAAGGGTTTATTGAAAATGCGAAGAAAAGTGCGTTATCTCAATCTACTTTTCTAAGCTTTCGTATCACCTTGTGAATGATCACATCCTACATTTTTTCAAGCTTGAAAAACTCACTTCAAGAGTAAATTGCAATGGATAAAATAACACTTTAATTTTCTAAATATTTTTTACTTTTTATTTTAAATGTATTTAATGTTTCTAAATTAGAAGTAAACTAGAAAAAAATCTTTGACTCTGTTATTGAGTTAAGAGTGAGCCAAAAAAAAAGTGGGCGGCAACCACACGTGAACTGCATAGTTATTAGTTTTATTATACAAGTTAAACTTTTCTAGTAACACAACGTTTTCTTGCAGTTTGAAATTTTTTGATTATTTAAGCAAAATTTTTATCTTTGCTGCTGAAATATTCAAAATTAAATTTTCAAAAAATAAACTTTCATAAAATGACTTATAAAAGAACCAACTTCAATATTCTGGCCCGTCAGACATTATTGTAAGTAGAGATGAAGGCGGGAGAAGAAATTTGTCCCGTCCGAAAAAAATTTCGAGGCTGCCCCGTCCCGACGTCCCGTCCTGAAAATTTCTTTGTTCCGATGTCCCGTCCCGATCAAATCTTAAAAATTCAGTTTCGATTTCAAGTTTTTTTAGATATTAACAAACATGTGAAAACCTTCAAGAAGAAATCGCGGAAGGAGGCATGGCGACCAGAAGCAAACGGGAGCACGAAGTTGTTGAGGAAGCATATGGAGGTTCATATCGATAATCATTCATGTTTTCCCGTCATGATAGAGAAGTTTTCTGTCCCGCCGAAACTTTTTTCATTCCGTCCGTCCCGATCGATCCTGTCCTAACATCCCGTCCTGAAAATTCTCAGCCAAAAAGTCGTCCCGTCCCGAAAAGTGTCATCCTTCATCTCTAATTGTAAGCTTGAAGAGATAATCGCACAAAGCTTTATGTTTTTCATTTAATTCTCAGTAGTTTTTTTTATGGATTATTTATCTCTTATATCACATGATTAGTGGGAAATTCCATTAGTTTGGTTGACAGTTGTTCTTTTACAAAAAAGGAAGAAAATAGGGGATGTTCGGACTAAAAAGATGATGTTGTCTGACACTAGCGTCAAAATAATATGTTAACCATAAATTTTAGTTTGAAATTATAAAAAAAAACATGCTTATAAGGGTAAATTTTTTAATTAACAGTTTGAATAAGAATGAATTCAAATAAGAGTAAATAAAAATGTAAAACATGGGAAAATGCACAAAACGACTGTAGATCGCATGCAGAATACAATTTCCTTAAAGTCGGAAAAAAATTATCTAGTGAAATTGACATAAAATCAACATACAGTCAAACCTCGACTTAGTGGCACTCCAAAAGTTCGTTCCCGCTAGGGCCCGACACTTTTTTTTACCCCAATTTTCAAATATTTTATCGATTCTGTTATGACAGTCTGGTCGCAAATATCGTGAGGATTCCGATTTTGCCGATCGTTTTTAGAAAAGAAAAAAAATTTGGGTTAAAAAAGTGAAACCTCGATATAGTGGCACCTGTTTTTTAAAAAAGGGGTGCACTGTATCGAGTTTCACTTTTTAACCCAAAATTCGTTTACTTTTCAAAAAACGATCGGCAAATCGGAATCCTCACGATATTTGCGACCAGACTGTCATAACAGAATCGAAAAATTTTTGAAAATTGGGGGTAAAAAAGTGTCGGCCCTAGGCGGGAACGAACTTTTGGGTGCCACTAGTCGAGGTTGACTGTAAAAATTGATACAGAAAAATAAACTGCCCCACTGATTTAAAAAAATTCACAAAAAAAATAACGAAAAGATGAACATAGTAAAAAATTTCATTCTTAGACTGGTCAATCACTTCAAATTTATGGTCGACAAATGATCACCTTCTTCTAACTGCGCCCTGACGGCCATAACAAGCCTCCCTCCTAGAGGTCGATCTGTAAAAAGCGCATCGAGACGCAATAATAAGAAATTCGTACTATAATCAATTTTTAACTTTAAATTATTTTCGGGGGACAGACAGAAAATTACAATCTTAAGCCTCTTGCAGGTTTGCCTTTCTCTGATGAGCCTTGAGCCTTTTCAGGTTTTCGAAATTCACCTAGTCGCCTTTCGCTTTGACATAGCTTTCACTCAGAGCCACTTAAGGTCAGCTTAAAAACAGAGATTAAAATTGTATTAAATTAATTAAATTAAAAATGAATTGTCCCGACTGTGAATTGTCCCTACTGTAAATTGTCGCAGACTGAGAACTAACCATTACTGTGAATTGTCTCACACTGTTAGTTGTCCCAGACTGTGAATCGTTTCGACTGCAAGTGGCCCTACTGTGAGTTGTCCCAACTGTAAGTTGTCCTGCTGTGAATTGTCCTGACTGTGAATTGTGCCAGACTGGAATGGTCCTGATTGTGAGTTGTCCCTACTGTGAACTGTCCAGACTATGAATTGTCCCGACTGTGAATGTCCATACTGTGAACTGTCCCAGACTTGAATTGTCCCGACTGTGAATTGTCCATACTGTAATTGCCCCTACTGTGAATTGTCTCGTTGTGAGTTGTCTCTACTGTGAACTGTCTCAGAGTGTGCGTTCGCGATGGAATTGAAGCCCGGATTCAGATAACCAGAAATCGACCAGAATCTCAAATAGTAAATTTAGTTAAATTTTATTATGCTGTCCTCACCTCTCTTTATTTTTCTTTGTTTCTGACCCTTTTGAGGAATCCCCTTTTAGTAGGCAGAATAAGACTTAATCCCGCCACCCACCATTTCATTCTAAATGTCACGCTGTCACGCCGTGACTGTCACGCTGTCACGCGTGACTGTCCCGCGTCACGCCGTGACTGTCCCGCTGTCACGCTGTCCCGCCGTGACTGCCACCGTGACATGGCTGTGCCGTGACCTTCTTTTTGAACTAAACAACCCCCTAATAGTTGCCTAAAATTTCAAAGTCATCTAGTGGTGATTGCCAGCTGGACAAGTTGGCTAACTTGAACAAAGGTTTTGTACTTGCTAGCTGAGTCATTAGCATATAAGCCATCCAGTTCTTTGCTGGTACCATCCAGTGCTGAACCACAGGAATTGGTAAACAGCAAACTCTATCAACCCCTTGCCCATCGGTCCATGCACGTGATTAGCCGGCTGCTGGCTTCTCTTTAGAGAAGGAGCAGTCAGCTTTACTGCAATCATGAACTCATAAGGAACCAACCTTAACCAACTACCCCCCCTCTCTTAAATTGCTTGCCTCTGTCCAATCCGGTCGGAAGGACCATCAACTGTATGGCAAAATCAGACCCGCCTTGCTGCTTCTCTGCCCTGTTGCTCTCTATATAAAGCCCCATTCTGCTAAAATTCAGGTGTTCCTCCTAGGTTCACTCAAGTCCTTACTTGTTGTGTTTCTCAGTCAGTTTTTCGCAGTCGCTTTTCGGCTGTTCTAACATCATCCAGCTTATGCTCATCGGCGTCGGCCTGTGTTCCATTTCTCGCCCATTTGACACTGCTTTGATTGTCGTGATCGTGTTTTGCATTTATTTGTTGATTGCATTTATTTGTGAAATGAAATCAAGTAAAAAGCTGCTTGGTAAACAGATCGAGCATCCGGCTCAAGGTCAAAAATCGGTCCCGTTTAGTCGAGTTACAATTCTCGCATAAAAAATTTTTGGTTGCGGAAAGTGTTCTGCCCGGCCCAAAACAGAGTGTTAATTTTCCTGACTGAATTGTCGTCACTGTGAATTGTCATGTCTGTGAATTGTCTCGACTGTGAGTTGTCTCTATGTGACTGTCTCAGAGTGTTAATTTTTCCTGACTGTGATTGTCGTCACTGTGAATTTGTCATGACTGTGAATTGTCTCGACTGTGAGTTGTCTCTACTGTGAACTGTCTCAGAGTGTTAATTTTCCTGACTGTGAATTGTCATGACTGTGAATTGTCTCGACTGTGAGTTGTCTCTACTGTGAACTGTTCAGAGTGTAATTTTCCTGACTGTGAATGTCATGACTGTGATTGTCTCGACTGTGAGTTGTCTCTACTGTGAACTGTCTCAGAGTGTTAATTTTCCTGACTGTGAATTATCGTCACTGTGAATTGTCATGACTGTGAGTTGTCCCAGACTGTGAATTGTCGTCACTGGGAATTGTCCCAGACTGTGAATTGTCTCGACTGTGAGTTGTCTCTTGTGAACTGTCTCGAGTGTGAATTTTCCCTAGGACAATTCACAGTCAGGACAATCCACAGTAAGGACAATTCACAGTCAGGACAATTCACAGTCAAGACAATTAACAGTAGCGACAAGTCACGTAGGGACAACTCACAATCAGGACAATTCACAGTAGGGACAAGTCACGGTCAAGACAATTTACAGTATGCACAATTCACAGTCAAGACAATTCAGTCGGGACAATTCACAGTATGCACAATTTACAGACAAACAATTCACAGTCTGAGACAGTTCATAGTAGAGAAAATTCACAGTAGGGGCAATTCACAGTAGTGACAACTCACAATCAGGACAATTCACAGTCGAGACAATTCACAGTGAGGGAAATTCACAGTTGAGACAATTCACAGTCGGGAAAATTTACAGTCAGGAAAATTTACAGTTGAGAAAATTTACAGTCGGGAAAATCACAGTGAGGGAAATATACAGTTGAGACAATTCACAGTAGGGACAAGTCACAGTCAAGACAATTTACAGTATGCACTATTCACAGTCAAGACAATTCAGTTGGGACAATTCACAGTGTGCACAATTTACAGTCAAAACAATTCACAGTCTGGAAAATTTTCAGTTGAGACAATTCACAGTCGAGAAATTCACAGTCGGGACAATTCACAGTTGAGACCATTCACAGTCGGGAAACTGGTTTCTCTCATACTGTTGTTTCTTTCACAGTAGAAACAACTCACAGTAAAGATAATTCACAGTATGGACAATTAACAAAGCCGACTCACAGTCAAGACGATTCAGACAATTCACAGTCAGGACAATTCACAGTGGGACAATTCACACTAGGGACAACTCACAGTCGAACAATTCACAGTCAGGACAACTCACAGTCAGGACAATTCACAGTAGGGACAACTCACAGTCGAGATAATTCACAGTATGGTTTTTCACAGTATGAACACTTCAGTCTGGGAATATTCACGGTATGTACAATTCACAGTCTGGGACAACTCACAGTCAAGAGAATTTACAATATGGACAATTCACAGTCAGGAAAATTTACAGTAGATGCAATTCACAGTCGAAAAAATTTGCAGTCTGGGACAGTTGGGAAAACTCACAGTCGAACAATCCACAGTGTGCACAATTCACAGTCAAGACACATTTCACAGTCTGGGACATTTCACAGTAAGGACAATTCACCGGCCCCCCTTCCATACAACACACATATGAACACTACTTTTCTCACCACCACCAGGTCACATAGACACCCACATGGGCCTAATCTACAATGGGAAGGGGCGGGGGTCTCGCCTTGGCTCCTGCTCCTCTTTATTGTAATTTTTCAGGCTAAAACTTAGGCAAGTGCAGGCCATCGTATGTTAGAATGGACTTTAACATGAGTTTGAAAATATGTTTGAGCCCATCCTAACATACGCTGGCTTACGCTTGCCTAAGCTCAGGGCCTGAAAAGTCCTTAAAAACAACAGGGGAGACCGGAGCCACACAGAGAACTTACAGTTTATCCTATCCAACTAGAATTCTGAACACTTCAATGATTTTTTCGCAAAAAGTTTAACCCCCTTAGTGAACCTTAAAAACAGGGCTGCGATCTCAAATTAAAAAAAGGACGTTTGGTCAAAAACAGAAATTTGAAAGAAAAAGTGCATTTTCTAGTGCTTATTGCCATTTTGAGCGAAAAAAAACAGATTTTGACTGAAATTTTCAAAAATAAAAAGATTGGGGTCGCAAAAAAAGACAAATCTTTTTAAAGGACATATGGCAGACCTGCTTAAAGAAGCATGTCATGCAGTCAATTCAAATGTTGATATTTGAATTTCCGGGGACCAATCCTACAAGTGGAATTATGACACGAAATGTTTTTTCAAATAAAATATTTTTTGCTTTTCAAGCAAATTGTTTTCTCTGGCCTCCTATTTTTTAATTAAAGTCACTCGTTTTTGGTGTAGATTGTATCACTTAAGTCGGTTTCACGTATTAGTTTCAGGTGAATCGATCACATTGTGGATGTCATAGTATAAGCATGGCATTGTACCGCTAAACGTTCGCTCTAAAGTTTTATTAGATAAGTTTTTTCAGCTATTCAGATAGTAGTCTCTGTGATAGTCACTCTTTAGAACTGTTAGGCGGGCAGAGAGCATAAAAATAAGAACGATCCTGGGTCGACCCGATCGATTTTTAGTGTCCTACAAGATGATTATTACAGGGACTACTACCTGAATATTACATAGCCATACTAAATAATTCAGGCAAAAGAACAACGGGCGTATTTTTCACTCATTAAAAATCATTCTTAAATGACTTTTAAGTGACTTTTATGTGCTTAAAACGATAAGAAAGTAATTTTGTGACACTTTTCCATATAAAAAATCGATTTTTTGAAGAAAAAAAATTTTGACCAAAATATGACTCTTTGCCTTGGGGACCATGGTGCATTGTATTAAGGTATTCTACCCCCGTTTTGGTCACTGGAGCTGGGCAAAAGAGTCTCTTTATGCATTTTTGATCAAGAGTCTTGCTCGGAATTATGTCTAAGGTAAGTGAGTGCGCGTATCTCTAACCAACCAAGTCCCCGGTGCCCCTTCGGGGGCGCAGGGGGCTTGGTGTCTTGGGGTTGAGATGCGCACACCCACATACCTTAGACGCAAATCACTCAAAAGTGACTCTGGATGCGTAAAAATGTATGCATGTTCAAATTCCATCTTTTTGTGGTATTCAGGTAGCCTTTCAGGTCGGATTGCCTCGGGGACCAAGGCAAAAAGTCGAATTTTAAAATTTCAAAAAAACGATTTTTGTGTGAAAAAATGTCAGAAAATGACTTTCTTATCGTTTTAAGCACATAAAAGTTACTTAAGAGTCATTCAAACATGATTTTCCAATAAGTGAAAAATGCAACGCAGGATAGATTGTGTAAAAAAAATACCTTAGCAGGGAACCTAAAATCGCAAATAATAACTACGACTGACAGTGCAACAAAGCTAGAATATCAGCGTGATTAATGACCCACCCGCATTCTGCGTCCTTATTAAAGTCCATAGATAGACACCTGAAAACTGGAAGCGAGAGAAATGTCCGGCCAAAGAATCAAGAAGTACTGTAAACGCCCTGAGCATAAAATAATAATGATAAGACCTAAAAATCCTAGTCAAACATTTTTGTATAATCAGAGTTTAAAAATCTCAGGGTAGAGATAGCCACTTACATCAACCAATACAGCAACCTATTAGACAGCACGACAGATACCAGAATAGTCAGCATAAGCGCCCTCGCGGATAGCGTAAAAGGACGAACAAAAAAAGAATGGGACGGCTAACTAGCTAAAAAAAACTTATCTAATAGAACTTAGAGCGACGTTTAGCGAAACAGTGCCATGCTTATGCTATATGAACATCCACAATGTGATCGATTCACCTGAAACTAATACGTGAAACCGACTTAAGTGATACACTCTACACCAAAAACGAGTGACTTGGATTAAAAAAATAGGAGGCCAGAGAAAACAATTTGCTTGAAAAGCAAAAATGTTTATTTGAAAAAAACATTTCGTGTCATAATTCCACTTGTAGGATTCGTCCCGGTAATTCAAATATCAACATTTGAATTTGACTGCGTGAACATGCTCCTTTAAAACCATTTATATTGGCTTTTGGCCACTCTGGAGTTTTATACTTAGCAATTCTTAGAAGGAGAGAGCTTCATGTGTGCATTGCTCAGGTAGCTGGTTCAAATCCATCTGGGTGCACATTTTATTTATTTTTTTGTATTTTCTATACGAATTTAGTACAGAATTATTAAACAAAATTATTAAAATTATTGGTGAGTATTTAGTATATACTTTGGTGTCCCAAGGCAAAAAGGTTGAATTTCGGACCGAAAAGCGTTTCGGTAAAACTGGTCGATCACCGTTTAAAAAGATGTTTAAAGAATTTTTTGACAACAAAAAACACCTATTATTTATCCTGAAATCATTCAAAAAGATAAAATAAGCCATTTTCAGACTAAAAAAATCAATTACTAGCGTTTCATTTGATTTTTTTGACTGTGAGCACACATCGATCTCGACCTCGACACGACTCGACCACGACCTCGACCAAGGACTGTGAGCAAGGGGTTATATATTCACAATAACAGTATTGATATCTATCCTTTTTTTGCTCATAATAAAGTCTTTTTCCTTGCGAAAAGCATCACAACACATAATCTGAATACTTATTGAAATTGATAATAGTTTAATTTTTAAAAAACATTTATCAACGATTTGCAAATATTTACTCCTTGCTCACAGTCCTTGCTCGAGGTCGAGGTCGCGGTCGATGTCACGGTCAAGGTCATCAGGACAAAAAAATTGAAAAAATAACATATTTTCGGTAATCGAACGATAAATTTTTTGATTTCTTGTGTTTTTGTATCGTGCAGAACATTTTCCACACAATAAAGAATTGAATTGAAGAAATTGCATATCGAACGTGGTCGATGTGATATCGACTTTGACCACGACTTCGACCACGACCTCGACCAAGGAGTGTGAGCGACATCGACCTCGACATAGACCGTGCTCACACTTATATCGACCTCGACCAGGACCTCGATCTCGACCAATCACTGTGAGCAAAGCATTAATACATTTAAGAAAACACATATATTAACACTTTTATTAAACTTTAATGTTAAATATACTTATAAAATAATCAAGTCAGGACAAATTTGAGTAATTAAAATATCAATAAAAATATTAAAGTTGACGATTTTTATCAAATTGTTGATTTAAGGTTCAAGGCTAATAAGTAAAAAAGGCCATTAATGATGAAAAGCCACATTAACACTCTTCTCATGTTATTTTGAGAAGAGGCTTGAAAATACCAAATTTATTTTAAAATAGAAACAAAACAATAAAAAACCATTCGCTATCTAGAAAAACATGAATAGGCGGTAAGAATAACAACAAAATCTGTAAGAATGATGTAGAACTGAGTGAAAGTAAGCAAATATGTTTTTTTGAGTAGTTAACCGTTTTATAAATTTCAGATGCTTCTATTAAGTAACTAAACTGTTTTATTTTGATCGAAAAAATGGTACACCAGAGCTCAACTGCAAAACTATTAAAGTTAATAATCTAAAAAGCTGAGAAACAAATAAGCTAAGAATGATAATATGGAAATTATAATGAGAAATAATAATACTGAAATAATAATACTGAAATAATAATACTGAAATAATAATACTGGAAAAATAATAATAATTGGAAAAACCAACTTTCGGTGCCATCTGGCCTTTTTGAGGTGGGATTCTGAGCTATCCAAGCATTTTTAGAGTTAAAATTTCGAATTCCCGCAAAAGTTTGGCTCTTTTGAATATATTATTTGTCAGTTCAGTTCAGATCGATCTTATATCAGCTGATCTGATCTGTGGCGATCTGATGTAACTGATCTGCTCATTTGTTCAGTGTTACGGTAGCATGTCGGCCCGGTTATCCAAAAAAGCTGTTTCAATTATAGCAACCACTATTTTCTCTGGACAAACCGACCGATATAATGGTGACTTTTTCTAACCAGCTATGTAACAGCTCTCCCGCCTGCGAGTTTTTTCTCAGAAGTTGGAGAGAAGGGCAGCTGATCTAAAATACTGGCGAAATATTCAAAATAAGATATACCGTATTTTCTCTATTAGAAGGCAACCCTAAAAAAGTCGGAAAATTTAGGTCGATTTTAGATTTTTCGCGTGCTCACCAAAATTTTAAAGTGGAATCAGGTAAGCTCGTGCTAACTAAGAAACGCGAAAACAGATTTGCTAATTCTTTTTCTAGGCTGATATATAGGTCCTCAAGGGAGGGCTTGTATTAGAGAGGGGCCTTCTATTAGAGAATATACGGTATGTTGGGTCATAACTTTCCTCTAACTTTTCTTCGCGCATAAAGTCCTAGATTTCAACACCGGATTGGTATTCAGCGAGGTGGTAGTTTTTAAAACTTAAACTAAGTAGTAGTTTTTAAACTAGTTTTTAAATTCAGAAGTCACTTTCGAATTTCGCTCAAGAAATAAATATTAAATTTTAAAGTCAAATATTATTGTTTTTCAATTATTCAAAATGGTGTTTAAACGACTCCTAAGTGATTTTTATACGCTCACACCGATAAAAAAAGTTATTTTCTAATATTTTGTTACACAAAACATGGATTTTTTGAAAAAAAATTTTGGCCAAAAGTGGGCTTTTTGCCTTTGGTCTCCAAAGGCAATTTAACCTGAAGGGTACCTAGATACCCCAAAACATGGAATTTGAACATAGTTCTGTTGAGGCCTAATAGAGAGCTGAGCTCCTTGCAATCCTGGGAAGTATCATGAACGGGGTGCACTATAAAAATCACGACGCACCACTTCAACCATGTGGTTATCCAGCTGGATTTTTGACCATCTACGACTTATTACCTTCCAGAGCGTTTTCACGCACTTTGTCAGTAATTGAAGTGGGAAGGACCCCACCATCGTGTTCAGCGTTAAATCTGAGTCAGAATATACGGGTCTACGGATTCGTATTGAGCGTGTTAATCGAATAAGTTAAAGTAAAGTAAACATCAATAAAATAGCATAACAAAACAGCATCCTTATAGTAGTATTCTCATGTTGAAAGCAAATGAGCTCTGGATTGGCAGGCTAGTATTTTTTTAAAAATATGTGTAAACATGAGAAAAATGACACGCAGTAACACAGTTATTATTTAAAAAATGGTTTTTTTTTTTAAATTTGCGATGAAAATTAGAAATGAAATAACCATGTTCCCTTGTGCTGTATCTTGGAAAGTATTATTATAATTGAAAAGCTAGTAAATTTTTTTAACAACATTGCAAGTTTTTGAAGCCACATGCTTCGTTAAATTGTTTGACTGTTAGATGAGCTCATTAAGCAAACAAAAAACAAGGCTAGAGAATAATAATATTCATTCAACGTATATAACAACATATATTCAAGTCTAACACTCTAGTTCATGATATCATGAAGCTACAAATATCTGAGTTCAGATTTTCATTTTTTGTCTAGTTCAAGTCCAACACTCTAGTTAAAGAGAACTTACTTCATGGCCACAGCCCACTATCGATTCAAGGCACTCAAGAGATCGACCAAAGAAAAAGCTCTGACACATTCTTTACTCAATTTCCATCACTCTTCAGTTCTGTATTGACATTCTGGTCACAGTATCTTACATTAATTAAAAAACGTTCCGCCCCTGAAAAACTCATGCCAAACACTTTTTGAGAAATTATTTTTCACGTAAATGTACTTTACGGGAGAGATAGGTAGTTATCTCTCCAACTAAGTTTTCCACTAAAGGCTTTTCCTACCCCGTTTTAGTTCAAGAGTCTTCTACGGAATAATGTCTAACGTAAGTGAGTGCGCGCATCTCCAGCCAACCAAGCCTCTTACGCCCCCTTTCGGGGGCGCAAGAGGCTTGGTTGCTTGGGGTTGAGATACACCCACATACCTTAGACACAAACATACCTGCACGCTGAGAAAAATCGGCGCCGGGCGCCGACCAGGCGCCGGTCTACTAAAAATCGGCGCCGGGCGCCACAATTAATTCGGCGCCGGGCGTCGGCGTTGGCGCCGGCGCCGACGCCTAAAAGAGGAAATACGGCGCCAGGCGCCGGCATCAAGCCATTTTGTAAATAAATAATATAATGTAACAAAGACTAATCTACATTTTATGTTTTAAATAGAAATTTTTTGTATTAGGAATAGCAACAATTATGAGAAATAAAAATTTATCATGTTGTGGTTATAAACAAGCTCGTCGATTTTTCTAATGAATCAACCGGAATACCGTACGAGATGTTGAAAGAGGGCGCGCATCCACTGCTAAAGCAAGATTTTAAAATGCGAATGAAATTTCAAAAATATCGTGTTAAGGTTATATGGCGCAAGTTCTTACACCACCTGCGGAGTAAAATACGGAAAAGAACTATTTTTCAAATTCATTGCCTTCTTTGGAATTTCAATCACAGCTGATCAAGCTGGAGAGGCAATCTTTGGAAACAGTGAACAACGAGTCGAGGAAATAGTGATAATATCTTCATCAGATAGTGGAGAACATCAAAAAAAAAGCAAAAACCGGTGATGAAATTTTGTGATTTACATGTAATAAACATAAAAAATGAAAATTTTACTATAAAAATTAAAAACAACTTGTCTGCAAAAAAATCTGAGAAATTTGAATTTACTAAAACATTGTCAAGACAGCTGAATCTTAACATTCAGGCGCCGGCGCGCAGTTGAAGTGGCGCCCGGCGCCGGCGCCGTGCAGGTATGGACACAATCACTCAAAAGTGACTCTGGATGCATGAAAATATATGCATACCAGAGTTTCTTTATGCGGTAGGCACAGTGTTCAAAACTTTGTTTAAATCACATCTTATAGGGTATCTGGATACTTGTTTAAGTTGATTTTTTTGTTTTCTTGTGCAAAAAATAAAGTTTTGGTTAGGACGAGGCTGAGGACGAAACGGCCGAGGATGAAACGGC